>JAIKVD010000330.1:0-22050 GCA_024679075.1 Phytophthora uliginosa
CACTCGCTGTCGATCGTGGGCTCCAGCGGCTACCTCTTCGGCGGCTGCGACTACGCCGAGCCCCCAGGCCCTACCAACGACCTGTTCGCACTGAAGATAAACGCCAACGCCCCCAGCGAGTGGGAGCGTCTGCGCTCACCGCTGGGCGGCGTGTGGCCCCCTCCCAGGTGGAAACACTCGGCCACGGTCGTGGACAACAAGATCTACATCTTCGGCGGCTTCCACAGCAGCTCGACGAGGTTCAACGACCTGTGGATCTTTAACCCCATCACGCTGGACTGGAGTCAACCGGGGGCTGCCGTCGCGGTGAATTCACCTCTAAATAGCAATGCCCTTCATCGTGCTAGTGTCGCCAAGTCCGCGGCCCTGACACTGCCAGCGCCGAGAGGAGCACACACTGCAGTGGCTATTCGACGATCGATTTACGTGTTTGGAGGCTATGGAGGCACGGGATACGGCAGGAGAGACTTTGATGACTTGTATATGCTACGTACGGATGACCTGAGCTGGACAAAAGTCACTTGCAAGGGTAAACCACCCGAGAAACGAGCAGGGCATCAGGCGTGTGCAGTGGACGATCTGATGCTGGTGTGTGGAGGGTGGAATAGTGTCGCGCAGTTTAACGACTTGCACATTTTCGACTCGACGGTGAATTCGTGGACACTTGTGGAAGGCACGCACATGGCCACGACGCTGCCGAGATGGAACCACGCGTGTTGTGCTGTGCCGGCCATTCCACACGCCAAGGTTTTTGTGTTCGGCGGTGTAGTTGAAGAGGCAAATAACTACAACGCGCAGGGGAGCTACATGAATGACCTCAGCGTGCTTGATACGGGTGACATGAGCTGGACCATCCCGGAGATCGAGGGCACGCCACCCTGCGGACGAAGCGACACGACACTTGCCTATGACGATAAGGGCAGTCGACTGATTGTTTTTGGTGGCTGGGCCAATGTATGGCTTAATGACATGTTCTATCTCGACGTTAGCTGTGTGGTAGGCCCTCCGTACGGCATTACGGGGATCTTCCCAAACTTTGGACCGATCACTGGTGGCACGTCTTTGGTGATTGAAGGCATTGATTTTGTCAACAAACCTGTGACCATCAGATTTTCTTGTCGGAAAGGATCAGTAGACATTCCGGGCGAATACGTCAATGATCACACGCTAAATGTTGTAACACCAGATTTTACGGCATTTCCGGCAGGGGATGTCCAGGTTCGAGTGGCATTGCAGGGTGACTCATTCACGACAACTTTCCAGACCTATAGCTATTTTTCTGTTACGCATGCACCGCTGTGCTTTGCGTACGGTCCTGGTGTGCTCTCAGGAGGTGCGACCGGCGAACCTACGTGTTTTATTATCCAGGCTAGAGATGCTCAACGCAACTTGCGCACGCGTGGTGGCGATGAATTCACCGTTGAAGTATCCATTGACGAGTCGGATCCAATCTTTATGCCAAGTCTGCAGATACAGGACCTTTTGAATGGTAAGTATCTAGTGAGTTACATAGTTCCAAATCCGGGCGAGTACCACGTTAGAATTGAGTTCCAGGGCACATTTGGAGGCAATGCGGGACCAATTCGCGGATCGCCTTACACTGCCACGTTCGATGACATCGTTACGCGAGAAATGAACTTGATGACAGGGAAGCTTGTTCTAGATCAGGTTTTGCATGACTTACAAGGACTCCAGCAATCGACACGAGAGTGCAATATTGGCCTGGAACAGCCTCTGTCGGATCCAACATGGACGCCTGAACAGGTCACGGCTGCGTTGATAGGCTTGAAAGAACATGTTTTCATGGTCGAAAAACGTGGAGAGCAGATATCGTTATCAATTGAAGAACTCCGGGCAGAAATCGCTTTTCTAAAAGATGCAGGTATTCTGGTCACGAAGGAGCTTGATATTTTGATGGCGATTGAGATGGCCTGGGCAGAGGTCTTGAAGAAGGTCCCAGCTGCAAGTAACCGAATTGCGCCATTAATTGCTACACAGAGTTTGAAATTCCGCGATGAGGTCAGTGCCTACATGGAGAAGCTGCATACAAAAGAGACACAACTCAAGTCTAAAAGCTTCTGGAGTTTCTCTATTGATGTGGATGCGGCGCTGGCTTTGATCACTGAAGAGCAGACAAATGCAGAAAAAGATGACACGGAGTTTCAGCAGAAGAAGCATATCGCGGAGATATTAGAATGCGAGGATTTGATGGAGCCGTGTGCATCTGTGCTGACGGCTATTCAGCGGACACTAACGCATTGTCACCAAATGTGGGATGCAATATCGGAGGTGACGAGGAAAATTGATCTGTCAAGAGATATTCCGTGGAGTATGATAGATGGCGTTGTGTTGGAGGAAGGAGCAAAGGCGTTTCTAGCGCTTGTAAAAGCGACCCACAAAGATATTCGTGACTGTGACGCGTTCAAAAAGTTTGAGCGGCTTGTAAAAGACTTCCTCAGTACATGTCCGCTTTTTCAAGCGCTACGGCACCCATCTATGCGAAGGCGTCATTGGCAGGATCTTATCGCGGTGACTGGAAAAGACTTCGAATGTCCTGAAGACAACCCTTCCATGAAATTTGCTGACATTTTAGCTTTGAATTTGCACGAATTCCAACGAGACGTAGAGGAGATAACGGACCGTGCTCAAAAAGAAGCCAAACAAGAATCCGTCTTACAAGAGTTAGAAATCCGCTGGTCTAGCATTTGCTTAACCATGACCCCATATAAAGAAACGACTGTACCATTACTTACCATGACGGAGGACGATGTGGAAATGCTGGAATCAGATCAATTGCTAGTGCAAGGGATGGCGGCAGGACGGAACAGCTTTTTCCAGGAGCAAACCCAGCTGTGGAAGTCAAAACTTATGCTTGTGTCTGAAACGGTTGGAGCACTACTTGACATTCAGCGATCGTGGTCATATCTCGAGCCCCTCTTCATGCAATCAGAGGAGGTAAAACGCGAGCTCCCAGACGAGGCTGCAAGGTTTGAAGATGTTGACGAGCTCGTTCGGCAAACGCTTCAGCAAATGTGGGAGCAAGAACCACCAGGAAATGTCTTGCTCGCTTGTCAACTTCCTGGCTTGCTTACATTGCTCAATGATCTCCGTACACGGCTCGAAAAGTGCCAGCAAGCTTTGAAAGAGTACTTGGATTCGAAACGCCGTCTATTTCCGCGATTTTATTTCATCTCCGAAGCTGATCTGCTCGATATTTTGTCAAATGGTAGTAGCCCCCAGAAAATCATGGTTCATTTGGAGAAGGTGTTCTTGGCTACCCATACACTGCTTCTAGAAAAAGCAAATGCTGGAGCAGCAAGTTCGATGTTCGCCACCCACTTCATATCGAACGATGCTGCGAAAGAGGCCATTTCATTTGAGAGGAAGGTACTGCTCGACGGGAAAGTTGAGCTTTATATGCAAACGATATTGGAGGCTATGCAGTGTACACTAAAGGAGCATGTAACGCGGTCGATCAATCGATTTCCTGAGCAAAATCGCGTGGATTGGCTGTTACAAAAGGTCCCACCGGTTAATGAGGGTGCTGTTTCCAAGGACAATATGGACGCAGCTCAGATTGCCCTTCTGGTCGCTGGAATTGAATATGCAAGAAGTGTAGAAGATTCTTTTGAGCTGCTTTCAAAGGGCCACGCGACTGCAATGAAGGAGCTTCTTGAGAAGTTTGTGATTCAGCTCAATGATCTTATCAAGCTTACCCAAACTAATTTACCCAAAGCTGATCGCCAGCGTACAATGTGCATGATCGCAATGGATGCACACTCACGAGATATTATCCAGAAGCTTCTTTATGAAGAAATCACAACTCCTAGTTCGTTCCTCTGGCAATCGCAGCTGAAACAACGACGGTCAGATCAGCTGAACAAAACCTATTTGGAGATCTGTGACGCAACTTTCGATTACGGATTTGAGTACTTAGGGAACGGCCCGAGACTCGTAATCACACCTTTGACTGACAGAATTTATGTCACTGCTACTCAGGCGCTTCACATCCAAATGGGATGTGCTCCTGCCGGGCCTGCCGGAACAGGCAAAACAGAAACGACTAAAGACTTGGCAAATATGGTAGGCAAAATTTGCTATGTATTCAACTGCTCGCCCGAAATGGACTACAAAAATCTGGGAAACATTTTCAAGGGTTTGGCAAGCGCAGGAGCTTGGGGGTGCTTTGATGAGTTTAATCGTCTTGCGCCAGAGGTATTGTCTGTCTGTTCGGTCCAATTTAAAGCTGTCTGCGATGGGATTCGAAGCGAAAGCAGTCATGTAGTCGTAGAGGGTGATTCAGTTACGCTTGATCCCACGTGTGGCACGTTTATCACTATGAATCCTGGATATCTTGGCCGATCAGAGCTTCCAGAAGGGTTAAAAGCTCTCTTTCGACCAATTACAGTGATGGCGCCCGATCTGGTGCTGATCTGCGAAAATATGCTCATGGCAGAAGGATTCAAAGAGGCAAAGTTGTTAGCCGCAAAGTTCTTCAGCTTGTATTCTCTGCTCCGAGAGCTTCTCTCCAAGCAAGATCATTATGATTGGGGTCTGCGAGCTGTAAAAAGTGTACTTGTCGTTGCTGGATCTTTCAAGCGAGCTGAGCCCAAGTTGTCTGAGCAGGAAATTCTTATGCGATCTCTGCGAGATTTTAACTTGCCCAAAATTGTGAAACAAGATCTACTAGTCTTTAATGGACTGCTCAGCGATCTCTTTCCCAATATGAATCTACCGCGCAAAATTGACGAGTCGATAGAAAAGTACGTCCATGTTGCGTGTGAAGATCGAGGACTTTGGCCTCACGAACAATTCCGCCTGAAAATTATCCAGCTTGAGGAATTACTGGTCATTCGCCACTGTGTTTTTGTGATGGGACCACCAGGAAGTGGAAAGACGGAATGCTGCGAAACGCTGATCGCTGCTAGGAAGAAAAAAGGTGAGGATTATGTTACAAAAGTGGTTGATATCAACCCCAAGGCCGTTTCCACTGAAGACTTATATGGATACATGGTGCTGGGGACACGGGAGTGGAAAGATGGCCTGCTTTCCAAGATTATGCGCGATGTCGCGAGTAGTTCAGTAACAGATCCCCGCCCAAAATGGATTGTGCTGGACGGAGATCTGGATGCCAATTGGATTGAGTCGATGAACTCTGTCATGGATGACAACAAGATGCTAACCCTTGCGTCAAATGAGCGCATTCCACTCAAGCCCAACATGCGGCTTCTGTTTGAAATCCGCGATCTGAAGTTTGCAACGCCTGCCACAGTATCACGTGCCGGTATCCTGTACATATCGGATGACGATGGATTCCAGTGGAGATCGTTCTTAGCAAGCTGGGTAGCTACTAAAGGAACGTCTGTTCCACAACGAACTGCTTTGGGAGAGGCTATGAACAAGTACATCGACCCGATTCTTGCATTCGTCAAGCAGTGTTGTAAGACTATCGTGCCGATGCAAGAAATCACCATGGTGCACACTTATCTCTACTTTCTAGACGCAGTCCTTGATGCTGAAATCTTGCGTGATTCGAAAAAAGTGGATGTCCTTTGTGGTTTTATATCCGTGTGGGCATTTGGCGCAGCCCTGACAATCACTGATGACGGGACAGACTACCGCAAACTGTTTAGTGAGTGGTGGCGCAGCGAGTTCAAGCACATTAAATTTCCAGCTCGTGATACAGTTTTCGATTACTGGCTTGACCCGAATACGCTTGCTTTCGATACATGGAGAGCATCACCATACTTTAAACCTGTTCACTTCGACGGGTCCGTTGCCATGTCATCAGTTACCGTTCCAACCCCCGAGACTGCTTCCATTACAAACTGGATGAGTATAATGGTCCGTGAAGAGCGTCCATTCATGCTTTGCGGTAATGCAGGCACTGGCAAGACGCAATTAGTTCAAGGATTATTGAAGAGCCTTGATGTTCGAGTCTCTTCAACTAAGCCAGGGGCTGCTGCTCCGAATTCATCTTCAACAGCGTCGCCAGCTGGCGCCACAAAAGGCCCTGCAGCTAGCATGAACATCAACTTTAACTATTACACTAACGCGTACGCCCTACAGGCTATACTCGAATCAAAGCTATCAAAGCGTGTTGGTTCGACGTTTGGACCTACCGTTGGAGACCAGTTAATTTACTTCCTGGACGATCTAAATCTTCCACAAGTCGACGCATATGGAACGCAAAGTGCTATTGCACTACTGCGTCAGTACTTAGATTACGGCCACTGGTATGACCGCGCGAAGTTCTCGATCAAACAGATCGTGAATGTGCAGTTTGTGAGCTGCATGAACCCTAGCGCCGGTAGCTTCAGTATAAATCCGCGCCTCCAGCGGCACTTCGTAACATTCGCGCTGCCTCAGCTGAGTGCTGCTAGTCTGCAAGCAATTTATACAACGTTTCTCGAGGGCTATGTGGCTGATTTTGTCGAAGATATCCGGAAGATGTCCCAACCTATTATGAAAGCTGCTCTCAATCTTCACGTGCAAGTGTGCAGCACCTTTCGTAAAACAGCGGCAAACTTCCACTACGAGTTCAATATTCGACACGTAGCGAATGTCTTCCAAGGGCTGCTCATGGCAAAGCCACCAACGTTTGAGGATCCGCTGAAATTTGCGCTTCTATGGGCTCATGAGACCTCACGTGTTTACGGAGATCGCATGGTATCAACCCAAGATATAGCCAAATTTACTTCCATCGTACAGCAGCAAGCTCGCAAATGCTTTCCTGCGCTCAACTTTACTCGTTACTTCGCTCCTATTTCGTCTAGCAACGAAAGTGCGAATGAATCAGCACTGCTCCAGACCGACCCAATTCTCTTTTGTCATTTCGCAAATGGTTTGCGAACAAATGAATATGATCAGGTTGTTTCGTATCAAGTGTTACATGCCACTGTGGAAGAAGCGTTAGCGGAGCACAATGAGTTGAATACGAAAATGGAACTGGTGCTATTCAAAGATGCACTGGAGCATATAGCTCGTATCGTTCGTATCATTTCGAATCCATCAGGCCACGCACTTCTCGTGGGTGTTGGTGGAAGCGGTCGCAAGTCACTGGCCCGTTTGAGCGCATTTATATGTGGTTATGCGCTAGTGGAAATTGCGATTTCTCAAGCATATTCACTTTTGGATTTCAAGTCTGATCTTCAGAACATGTTTATGAAGGCTGGAGTCAAAGGTGATGGCGTTGTCTTTCTGTTTGATGACAATCAGATAAAGAATGAGCGCATGCTCGTGTACATGAATGACCTGTTGTCCAGTGGAAATATTCCAGATCTGTACAGCTCTGATGAGCAAACGAATTTAATTCAACAAATCCAATCAAAGATGATGGCAGCATTAGCAGCTTGTGCCACCGCAGATCCATCAGGTGACTCCAACGGTATAATTGGCCTCGGGTCTGAAGGGTCTGAAAAAGAGCGTGCTTGGCGGTGGTTTGTGCAAGAAATTAAACGAAATCTGCATGTCGTACTCTGTTTCTCACCAGCAACGCCTGATTTCCGGATGCGAGCTCGAAAATTTCCAGCACTAGTAAACTGTTCATTAATTGACTGGTTCCAGCCATGGCCGAAAGAGGCGCTGCGCTCAGTTGCCGCTCGCTTCCTATCGTTTGATAACGTACCTCAACTGAACACGACCGATAATGTCGCGATGGCCATACAAAATTTTATGCCATTTGCTTTCCAGAGTACTAATATTTTAGCGAAGGAGTTTTTTGCGCATGAAAAGCGCCACGTATACTCTACTCCGAAGTCATATTTGGAGTGCCTGACGTTGTACCGTCGGCTGCTAGCACAAAAACACTCAAGTCATCAAAAGGCTATACAACGCCTTCACAATGGACTCGAGAAAATGGAATCGACAGGAGAGATTGTAGCAACGATGGAAGAAGAATTGAATCGCACTCTAGAAGAAGCAGAAAAGAAGAAAGTTATCGTTGAGGAACTTGCTGCACGCCTCCAGAAAGACAAAGAGATCGTTGAAACTGAGACTGCCAGAGCAAATGTTGAGCGTGAAAGGTGCGCAGTGATCCAAGCAGACGTCTCTATCAAAAAGGCAGATACAGAAGCCGATCTTGCTCAAGCTCAACCGATGGTGGATGCTGCCATGGCTGCTTTGGACACACTCAATAAAAAGGATCTTGGAAATTGCAAGACTATGGCCAAGCCTCCAGCAGGAGTCGGAGACATTTTTGGTGCTGTCGTGGTGTTATTTGCTGGTGTCAATCCAAACATTATTGTCCAGAAGAACGGTAAGGTGAAAGATAGAGATCGGTCTTGGGAGGCCACAAAAAAGGCATTGCTGGGGAATATCAACGCGCTGGTCGAGGAGCTTAAAGGTTTCAAGACACTTGTCGACAACCAGCAGGTTCCCGAAATCAATTGGAAAGAGATTCGACCGTTTTTGCAGCTTGAACACTTCAACGTGGAAATTATCGAGAAGAAAAATTCGGCAGCCGCTGGACTCTGTGCGTGGGTGATTAATATCGTTGCATTCTACGATGCAATTATTGTAGTCGAGCCTAAGAAACGTGCACTAGAAGAAGCTAACGAAAAATTACGAGCTGCGAACGAGAGGCTGGAGCTAGTGAATCAAAAGGTGGTGGCCCTGGAAGAGAAACTGGCGTCTTTGACCGAAGAATTTGACAAAATCAACAAAGAAGTTCAGGACGCTGTTGCTCTGCTGGAAAGAGGTCGTTTACGAATGGAACTCGCCAGAAGGTTGGCTAAAGCGCTTGGTAGTGAAAGTGAACGATGGGCTCATGAGCTCGAGCAGCTCCGTGCAAGTGCTGAACTGTTAGTCTGCGATGTCGTGATTGCAGCCAGTTTTGTTTCGTATGTCGGTGCTTTCACGAAGCCTTTCCGTGATATGCTCATCAATGACAAGTGGTTGCCATTTCTTCGTAAATTGCTGACTGAGAAGCCATCTAAAGCCGATAAGGATAAAACTGCTTCAACAACGACTGTAATGTCAGAAGATGGTAATCCCTTGCAAATTCTAGCAACACAGTCTGAAATTGCTGAGTGGAGCACGAGGGGGCTTCCAAGTGACCGTGTGTCTGTTGAAAATGGTGCAATCGTACGGAACAGCACTCGTGCACCGCTACTAATCGACCCACAGCTGCAGGGAATATATTGGCTGCGAGAGATGGAGAAATATGCAAGACGCACTGCGCCCAGTTCACTGCAAGTAGTGCGCCAGGATCAACCTAATCTGTCGAATTTACTGGAGACAGCTGTGGAGCATGGCTACTCTGTGATTGTCGAGAACATGGGTGAAAAACTAGATGTATGTCTGTGGCCAGTGATATCCCGGTCTACCTCTGTGCGTGGCCATAAAACGCTACTGAAAATGGGTGACAAGATGGTCGAGTTACACCCTGATTTCCGTCTATACCTTCACACAAAGCTGTCAAATCCTCACTACCCGCCGGAGCTACAAGCTGAGACCACTATGATCAATTTCGCAGTGACCCAGCAGGGTCTAGAGGACCAGCTTCTATCACTTGTGGTACGCAAAGAGTGGCCCAAGATGGCAAAAGTTCGCACGGCACTCATCCACCAGCAGAACGAATTCAAAATCCGAATACAGACGTTGGAGGATCGTATTTTGTCGAGCTTAGCGGATGCTGAAGGAGACGTGACGGAAAATGTGCAGGTGATTACAGACTTGGAAACGACTAAGGCTACTGCTCAAGAGATTGCAAAGAAGGCTGCTAAGGCCACGGAATATGAAGCTCAAATCAACGAGCTAAGTGCGAAGTATCAGTCTGTAGCAAACCGAGGAGCACTACTTTTCTTCATCATGGACGGGCTACACCGCATGCACTCCTACTATGTGTATTCGCTGAATGCATATGTAGTAATATTCCAGCGCGGTATCGACCTAGTTCAGCAAGAAAAAGACCCAGGAAGACCACCTTCATCAGGTGGTGGAGGTTTGCTAGGCCGCTTAAAAGCTGCTGCGAAGAAAGTTATCGTATCACAGCGCTTCCAATGGAATGCAGACTTACTACTAGCAGATCGGGTTGTGGACAGCAATAGTGAGCAGGACCTTGACGAATTGATGAAAGAAACGGATCAGGAAGAAAAATCGTCCTCCGCTCAGATTGAAGTACGATGCACCCAACTCAAGACATCCATTACAGATGTGGTTTTCAACTACATACGCCGCGGCCTATTTGAAAAGGACAAGTTAACGTTAGCTACTCAGTTATGCTTTTCCATTTTGCAAGCGGAAAAGAAAATCGATGCGATTGATATTCGTCAGCTGGTAACTTGTGGAACCGCAAGTGATATGGGATCTGGCATGGGACTACTCAGTGAGTGGATGTCGGAGACAGTTTGGCTGCGTGTGCGTAAACTCGAGGAAAACGTCACCAGCCTTCAGAAGCTTACCACTTTTATGCGGTCTGATAGTGAGGAGTGGCGAGAGTGGTGTGACGCTGAAAAACCGGAGTTGAAGCCTATGCCGGGGCAGTACAAGACTTCGATCACTCCTATTCAACTCCTCCATATCGTTCGAGTCCTGCGTCCCGATCGGATGATATTTGCATTGCGCTCGTACCTGGGTGACAAGTTCGGAAAGCAAATGGTACAGCAACCACCATTTGACATGGAAGCCGCCTATCAAGAGACAAGTGCCTCGACTCCAATGTTCTTCGTGCTATTTCCCGGTGTGGATCCAACGTCGTGGGTCGAGACATTAGGCAAAAAGTTTGATTTCACGTATGAGCGGGGAAACCTTATCAACATATCTATGGGTCAAGGCCAAGAGGAGTATGCTGACCATGTTCTAATGAAGTTCTCGCGAGAAGGCAACTGGGTAATTTTGCAGAATATTCACCTAATGCAGTCATGGCTCCCCAGATTAGAGCGAACGCTGGAAGTTTACTCGGTATCTGCAGACCAACAATTCCGCTGCTTCCTGTCATCTGAGGGTCCTGCATTGGCTTCACTGAGCAATCTCCCAGAGTCTCTACTTCAAAGTTGCATCAAGGTTGCAAACGAAGCTCCGACGGACCTGAAGAGCAATTTACGGCGAGCTTGGGCAAATTTCTCTATGAAGCAACTGGAAGCATGTGCTCAGCCCAACGAATACCAAGGCTGCCTGTTCGCGCTGTGTTTCTTCCATGCACTTGTTCTGGGTCGTCGACGATTTGGCTATCAAGGTTGGAGCCGCCCGTACAGCTTCAACACAGGTGACCTCTTGATCTGCTCAGATGTACTGCGCCGATATCTTGACACTGCAGTGACAAGTAGGTCGAAAACCTTGCCGTGGGACGATCTTCGCTACATTTTCGGCGAGATCATGTATGGAGGCCACATTACCGATCACTGGGACCGCATAACCAACAACGCGTATTTGAATGAAGTTTTTACGCAAGATATTTTGAAGGGCAAGGAGCTCACAGTCGGATTCAAGTGCCCGGACCCGTTCACTTTCAGCTATTCGAAGTATGTGGACCACATCGAAACTCAACTACCAGGCGAATCGCCAACGGTTTACGGACTGCATCCGAACGCAGAGGTGGGTTACCTCGTCGAGGCGTCCAACGATCTATTCGCTACTATTGCAAAATTCCAGCCCTCAACAGGTCCATCAACGCCTGCAGAGGCTAAGAATGCGTCTTCGGCTTCAGCTTCAGGGCTGGCAAAAGAGAATGCCCACGTATATGCAGTAATTGAGGAGTTGCTAGGAAAACTTCCACCGGAGATTGACCTTGCAGACCTTCAAGCTAAAGCGGAACCGCTGCTGGCGACTGATCAATCGCCTTATGTTGTAGTTGCCCTTCAAGAAGCAACTCGAATGCACGCACTGCTACACGAGATCCAATCCAGTTTGGTTGAACTGACAAAGGGAATCCAAGGAACGTTAAATATGACGGAGCCTATGGAGGACCTCATGGAAGCTCTCTCAATTAACCAAGTGCCCGGCCGCAATGTCCTGCACATGTGCTCATGGGAGCGATACGCATGGTGGTCCCGCAAATCGTTGTCACTGTGGTTTGCAAACTTGCTGGATCGCATCCAGTTCCTCTTGAACTGGACCAGTGAGTTCCGGTTGCCATATTCAATGTGGATATCGGGTCTGTTCAACCCCACTGCATTCCTCACGGCGATCAAGCAGTGTACAGCACGAACTCATGGCATTCCACTCGACTCAATGGCGATCGAAACTCATATGACACCTCTCGTTGTAGCTGAGGGAGCCGAGTCATACCCAGAAATGGGTGCGTACATTCATGGTCTGTTCATAGAAGGCGCGCGATGGGAGTTCCCAATGAAGGACGGCGAGAAGACGTCGCCGTTTTCGTACGAGATCGACTCCATTCCGTGTGGTGGCCATCTCGTGGACCCCATGCCAAAGGAACTGCTACCAGCTGCACCTGTAATCTATGCCCGAGCTGTTGTGATCGACAACAAGTGGGAAGCCACTGCAGTGGGGCACTTCCGACGCAACAAAGATGTGTTCGATTGTCCAGTGTACCAGACAACACTTCGAGGACCAACCTACGTGTTCCTTGCGACTCTGAACACCATCAATCCGCAAGCAAAGTGGATATTGGCAGGCGTGGCGCTTGTTATGCAAAGGGATTCATAGTTCAATCATAACGCAAATTCATTTTTTAAGAAGAAACTACTGGGTAGTAGAACAGTTGGTTTCGTCCAGCCATCGAACGCAGATAGTTGGCCTGGATCTGAGCTCCGACTTATGCCTGCTTGGGGTTGAACAGCTTGGGCATTTGCTGCCAGCACTTCCAGTAGTTTTCATCGTTGTGGTCACATTGAAGCGCATAGTCTGTCAGCTTGAGCAGGTACGTCGACTCGAACATGAACGCCAGTCCGCCATCAAACTTCTCCGGCTTTAGCTGCGCGTTCGAAGCACCAAGGAACGTCGCAGCATCAGGTCCGTGAGGCGTGTCGACGCTGTGGAGAGAAGCGCCACCAGGAGCAAAGCCGTCCTCGCCGCCCTTCTTGGCGTCGTAGGTGCCGTAGATCATTCCCATATACTCGCTCATGCAGTTCCGGTGGAAGTACGGAGGGCGGAACGTGTGCTCTTGGACCTAGACATGACAGACATGTTAGCAGGGTTGAAGGGCTCGTGGAAATACTGGACAAGCTCGCGTACCATCCAACGGGGCGGGAAGATGACGAAGTCCGCAACAGCATTGCCCGCTTCCTCCGTTTGGCACGTAAGAACGCAATAGATAGAGGGGTCCTATAGCAAAAAAAAGCTATGTTAGTGCAAAACAAACCCTTGATACTGATGTCGCTCGCAATATGTGCAATCTTACCGGGTGGTCGTAGCTCACGGAGTTCATCGTGCAGAACTTGTCGAGGTTGTACTTGTACGGCACGTAGTTTCCGTGCCATGCGACGACGTTGAACGGCGAGAAGGCCATTCGAGCGGAAAACACTTGACCACCAAACTGTTGGGAACACAAAAGTCAGAATAATGTTTCATATCATAGTTTCAAGATATCAACATACACCGCGTACCTTGTTCACCACCAAATATTCGACTTCCCGGTCTTCGTAATAAGCACTCGGGTGCTCGAAGTCGCGCGGGTTGGCGAGTCCGTTGGCTCCAATAGGTCCCAGATCGGGAAGGATGAAGTGGCGGTTGTACACCTCCAGAATGTAGCCGCGGGAGGGTCCGTCCAGCTCAACCGAGAAGCGAATACCGCGCTAAGAAAGATCACAAAACAGGTCAATCCAACGCACAATTTAACATCTACATCTATATCTGCACCAAATTGTACCTGGATGACGCATATCTCGTGCGGCGAAACCTTGAGTCGGCCAAACTCGGTCGTGATCTTCAGATCGCCAACCTGGGGGACTGAAAATTGCGTAAAAAACCGAAACGTCAAAACCCAAAATTTCCACCAAAAGATACAATTCTGAAAAATATAAACGCACCGATCAAAAAGTCGCCGTCCGAGTTGTAGAAGCACTTGTCCTTCATCGACGTATTGGCGGCGTACATGTGGATGGCCATGCCGGCCTTCATGGTCGGGTCTCCCGCACCACCTTTTTACGATACAATAAAAAATCAGACTTTGGCACAATAAAAATAAAAAATGAAAAATACTGCAAAAATTGACTCACCGATCGTGCGGAGGCCGTCGATGAAGTCCACTTTCTCCGAGTCTGCCGGGAACGGCATGGGCATCCATCGCATCTGCTGCGGCGTGAGCTTCTCCTTGGCAAAGTCCGCCTTGACGAACGGGTGGTTCACCTCCTGGTACTTCTCGTGCACGACCGGTGGCAAAATACGGTACAGCCAACTACCGATGCGAAAACCAAGATTGTTTTTTTTTTCTTTTTCAGTTGCTCATGATATAGGTGAAAAATACATGGATAGGGTTTGCACGCACCTGCGCTGGTTCTTGTGACGCGGCAGAGTGAACGCCGTACCCGAAAGTTGCTCGGCGTACAGTCCATACGCACACTGCAGCAACACCAAATGAAAAGAGGTTAGACTAGTGCTAACCTGGTTAGGCTAGTGTTAAACGGGTGTGTCACAAACCTTTTGCGGATTGTTCTGGCCCTTGGGCAGCGCGTCAGGCAGCGCCTCCGAGCAGAAGTCGTTGCCAAAGCCTGGCAGATACGACAGGGAGTCCCAGGAGGCGTCGGTCATGGTGCTGACAGGTGGATACGCTTGTCTCGCCGAGTGCTTATCGGTAAATGAGCTCCTCGAGGTGGAGTGTGCGTAGCTGGTACATTCACTGCTTGAACTAACCGGCGGTATACTAAATCCAAGTTACGTGTCGAGGTTAGGGGAAAATACTTCAATATTGGACGCTAGCAAATTCGAGACGCCGCCGGCATGGTCATCCGTGCACTGAGACGCATGAGCCTCTTCCTAGCGCTTGTGCTAAGTTAGCACGCTTGCAACCACGTTTCCTGATGCAATCGAATCGCTTCGAGCCGGCAGGATACGCACACAAAAGTGCGTGTTGGAAAATGTATACTTAGTAGAGGCATGGGTGTATGTGACTGTTCAAAACATGGCTACATTTTTTCACATCGGTTACCATTGATTTGCTAGTTTCGGCTGGTTGAGTATCCGTTCATCAATCGATATCGATCTGCAGCGCGGTCTTCAACGTGGTTTCCGCCCCTCGCGTCGAATGAGCTTATTGTCTTCGCAGGGGATGCTTGAGGAGTTGGAACTACCACTTTTCGCGTCATCGCCTTGACCCCGGCACACAAAATGCAGTTGGCAAGCGAGTGGAGAGCACACTTCGACTGCGATGAGGTCTCCGTTTGGAATGCACAAGTCTGGTAGCTAGGGGGCTTGCCAGTCGCCCAATTTGCTGCACTGCTGTAGGTGTAGGTCGAAGGCGCATTGGTCGTCACCGTTGTTGCTGCGGACGAAACTTGTACAACGCTAGCAGTCGCGCTGCTCTTCATGCAGATAAAGCACCGGAGCAGTTGATGCCGGTCGCACGGTCCATCTTGGAGCTTACGAGTTGCGTCGGTACCCTTGGAAGTCACGACC
This sequence comes from Phytophthora uliginosa, assembly GCA_024679075.1. Taxonomy (NCBI): domain Eukaryota; phylum Oomycota; class Peronosporomycetes; order Peronosporales; family Peronosporaceae; genus Phytophthora; species Phytophthora uliginosa. Next base: position 15,517 of record JAIKVD010000330.1, read on the forward strand.
GGCTGACGGGTTAAAGCAACTTCGGTAGGCCGAAAACTATCAGTGACCGAGCACAGCATGCATCCCACAAGCTTGTGTTTTTCACACGGCTCGATTGCGCCGGCTGCTTGGGCTCGCGGTAGTGAGTTGTAGTTGAAAGTAGCGAGGCTTGCACTTTTCACCAGCGTCACGGGCTCTTGTTTCGAAGCGGTTGTATTGCAACCACTTGCAGGATTCGGCGACCATGACTCGTCGCTGTTTCCATTTCGTTCATGCTTCTGGGCCAAAAGTACAGGGGTTGACTTGGAGAGCACTGAGGAGGCCCACTCGGGGCTAAAGCTTTTCGAGCTCGCAGCAAAATTAGAATAATTCCGAGAATTCGTGATACTTGAACAATGTGATGCAGCCACGTCATTCCGATCCGGAGGACAGGTAACAGGAGATACACACAATCCAGAGGCTTGGTACCATGTTACTTGGGGTGTGTCTAGATTCGGCGATTCGTCAGTTCGACTACGTTGCACCGTTGCTTCCCACCGTTGCATCTCAATCGCTGACGGGGTCATGTCTAGGAACTGATTTTCCACTTGCTCCTCAAGTTGATGTGTTGCATCGTACGACGGATCAGTGAGCGCGGCATGCTCAAACGCCACCTTGTTGGCCGCTACGGCTTTCTGCGGTTGCTCTTTATTTGACCCGAGTGCGTATCGCTCCAGCACTTGCTTGTATGCTCGAGCAGCAGTACCATTATCACTCCCGACCCGAATGAGACTTGATCGTGATCGCGATTTTTGTATAGTAGTATGCCTTGTCGAGGAAGAATTTGACGCAGGAATCGTATCATGACGTTTCGATCCCTGGGCAGGTGTGCTGGTAGAAAGGTCCTTGGGAGGGTCGCAATTCTTCGAGTCAACAAGCTGTTCCAAGTCCTTCACGCGGCTCTCAAGTGCTCGGATTTTCTTCACGTCTTCCTCTCTCCACCTCTGAAAGACGGCATTATCTCTCGATAGCTTTGTGATTTCTTTGTCCTTCCCCTTAAGTTTTTCCTGAAAGTCTCGTTGCAATGCTTGGTGCTCCTTAAGCCGAGTTTCGTGTCGCCTTCGTTGCTCGCATTCCAATCGTTCACGTAGCTTCACAATCTGTATCTTCGCCATCAGCAGTTCTGTCGAGCCATCCGCCACTTCATTCACTCGAATTGTCTGCATCACGGACCTCGCTCGATCGGCAAAGTGCAATGTCCGAATCGTTTCGTCACACGACTGCTGCGTTGCGTTCACAGTAGCGATCAGACACGACTGCGTGTTACCGCCGAAAGAGTCCTGTAGAACGCGGGTCAATGTTGAATCGCGATATGGAATGTGCTTCCTTCCAGCTTCTGTAAGCGCCGCAATGCAGTTACCAAGGGCCGATAAACTCGTATTGATGTTCTTGAGCTCTTGCGAGTGCGCGTCTTCCATTTCCACGTCCGTATTCCACTTCTCAGAGCCAGCTAGGTCCACCAAGTTTAATCTTGCTCTTCGGAGAACTTGGCCGTCACCATTTGGCGCTGGGCATTGGGTCGAGACGTGGAGCTGTACAATAGCATGGCTTCTGCTGCTCGATAGATTTGATTCCGTTTCGCGCACGCACCGATTAGTGTGGCCTTGATGGATTATCTGCATGGCGTTTGAGAAAGACGTTATACGCACACTTGATAGTCCTTGAACAGTGACAGTTGTTGTGCCTTCCAGCGTAGGTTGTTCGCGAATAAGCAGAGGCTTTTGCCGCATGCGATCAGTGAGGAGATCGAACAAACGATCATTGTAGATCTGCAGAAAGCTGAGATGCAGCTCGATTTGGCAATTTTTCTCCTTCAAAATGGCTGCTCGGTCTAGCAGATAGCTGAGTGTGCGGGGAACAATCCCCCAAGACGACTTAACCGTTCGAAATGAGTCGCTCTCTGCTTGGGCTGTCGCTCCCTCACAAGCGTTGTTGTCTCTAGGTGAACCCAAATCACGCCCAAAAAGAGTGTGCGTTTTGCCCGTGCCGGTTTGTCCATACGCGAAGACGGTAGCGTTATACCCTTCTAAACACGCCTGCACACTTGGCTCTACTGCAGCAAACACGTCTTCTTGCGTCGCAGCTCCCATGAACACGCGATCAAACGTGCACTCCGTGACCGTACTAATGCTTCCCTGTGCAGTTGTTGCTTGCACACACAAAGTAGATCCTTCCTTCTCGCCCATCGTGACAACCACCTTGCCTTCAGATTCGGAAGGCGGACGGACGCGGACAATAACTTGGATCCTTCGACGCATGCTCGTGTCCATATTTTCTTCACCCTCGGAAGTTGGTCGGTGTTCCTCATCCACCGAGTCCGATACAGCATTGTCACAATCGTCGGAATTATGGGGTGATGGTTTAACGTCATGGTGAAGTACCCCAGGGTCTTCTTGTCTATCGGTATCGCCCTGCTGAGATCTTTTCATCGCGATGGCAGATTCAATTCTGAGATCTGTGGTTGCTTGCTGGCAGTTGCTACCCACCTGACCAACTCCCTCGCCACCCTGATCACCTACTGAGCCTTCATCGTCAGAAGCATCAGACTTCGTGTCAGAAAGCAACTCCCATTCGTCGCAGTAGTGAGCCTCTTCTCTACTGTCAATGGTCTCCGTGATCGAAGCAGCAGTTGATGGCGGGGGGCTGTCAAACACAGTAACTGGCCCACCACCGGTGTTCGGTTGCATTTCCCCAGTGAGTTCCCCCTCATCTGCAATTGTCTCCACTTCACTCGTTTCGCTCATGTTGCTACCGGAAGCACGTGCCTGCTCTATGACATCGCCAGCACATCATGTCACTCAAGAACTTCAATATCCGCAAATATCACTAAGTACTCTAAAAATATGTGGCCGTGTGGCCACTTGCGCTGTTATTACCACAAGTCTCGTACAGGAAACTCATACTTAATCCTGTAGCAGCAGACAACAAAAAGAATGAGAATCAAAACACATAGCTGGCCTCAGACTCATCGATCTGCACGTACCACCAGTTCAGGAAACTGCTCAGCGACGACAAGTTCAAAATCACCAAGATCTTTGGGCACTGCCAGACTTGCCCACAACTTCTTTTGAGCCTCCAGCCCGTCTTCTTCATTCGTGTCCACGCCATCATCCTCAGAAGCCCCTTCTTGATTGAAGCGCAAAGACTTTCGCCGAGAACTCCGGCGGGCATTATGGTCACCGCTGCTCGATGTTTCCGAATCTGCGCGTGTACGTCGGCGCTTAGGGCTTCTCTCAGGGGTAGTTGCAGCTTGGGGTGCCGAACGTTTAGCTGAACGAGTGGGACGACTTCCCGCACGTGGACTGCTTCTGACACGGCTTCGCGCGTTGTGTGGAGACGGTGGTGCCGGCTTAGCGCGATGTGGTACGTCGGTTAACGTTTCTCCCGTAAGCTCGTGATACACTTCCTTCATCTGGGGGGACGGACGCTTTTTCAGGATTACCTCTATCGATGCCTCCATGAGCGGCAACCTGCAAAGATTCAGAAGACGCTTTTGCTGGCGGTCGCGCTGGCGAGACATTTCAAGCAGCATTCGTCCGCGCTCAAGTGAGCGGCGTAAGTCTTGGAGCTGGCCCAAAATCTCCTGAGTAATCCAGGACTGGCGATTTACATCGAAAGCAGCATCCGCTGGCGGGTGCGCTTCACAGTAAAATTTCCACTCAGTGCGATTAGATCGAGCACAATACATCTTCTCCTGTGCCGCGCAAATCGGGTGAAATCGACGGTAGCACTGAGCGCAATTCGCAAGGTACCCCTCTTTCTTATCACACAGCTCGCATCGCGCCGACATACCTTCCGACTTCAAGGTTGGAGTGTACGAACACAGCATGTGATGCCGCTTCACCGTTTTCGTCTTCTGCCACTTGCTGCAATAGACGTGAATCCACCTGTTCGACGTTGAAGGAGCTGTCGCCACCCCATTGCTCTCCTGCGTCTGTTGCTGCGGCTGCAGATTTTTGCTCTCCGAGATATTCTGACCCTGTTGTTGTCGCTGCATATTTTGATGCGCTTGTAACCACAGTTGCTGGCCCCCACCAGGCGCCGGTCGAATTACCGCACTTGTTGACTTCGCATCGGGCAGAGTCTGAATAGTCGAGTGGTTCGCTGCAGCGGGCGGATCAACACAAGGCATCAGGTAATCCGTTGCCTTAGCGCAGACGACACACGCGGGTGTTTCCTTGCCACCCGTTTGCGTACACCGCTCGCAGATCCAGTTGCTTCTAAATATCGAGGCGGATGAACCAATGTCGGAAATGCAGCACTCCGGGTGGATGTAGACGTTGCAATACTGGCAGCGTATCATAAACTGCCTTCGATGGAGCATGTTCACGTCTGTGAGCTCCCCAGCAATAGGCGCGCAGTACTCAAAGCACGCAGAACAAACAGTCATGTCGGTCCAATCCGTCGCATTGGGATCATCATCAGTTGCAGTTATTTTGCTCTCGGCCGACAACACAGCTTGTACAATCGATCCAGACAACAAGGATGACTCAGCATCAGCTTGTTTGTTTCCGGTACTGTAATTATCCTTGTTCCGCATGACGAAGTACGAATCAATCCGGAACCGCGTTCGCCGACGTCTCTGGGCAATCTGCTCGGACGCTGGGTAATGTTCCGGCAAATGACTCGAGCAGTACATCTGAAAGTTCAATCCAGCCCCACCACCAGCGTACATGTATCGTCCATCTCCAAGTGAAATTGTCATGGGCAGTCCCTCATACCACCCGCAAAGAGAGTGGAAGGACGTATGGCACCCAGGATGGCAACATTGGATGGTGCGTCCGCAAGCTACTCTGCAGTGCACGCACAGACTGCCAAGCTCTAAGGCAGGAGCCTCAGGGGGTTCATCACTTTTCAGGGCTACATGCTGCCCGCCTGATGCTTGTTTAATGCGGGCGTCGATTTCTTCAGCCGAGTTTACAAACCGTACTTGAGTCGTGGTCCCTACCAAACTGATATCCGTAAGCTCGAACAGGTTACCAATCCACACTTTCGGACACCACAACGCACACACGACGTGCACCCACTTTCCGTCAATGGTGCGTTTGAATGCACCGTCACCCAAAGAGCAAAGTTGGCAAAATACATCAGTTGCCGGGTCGAGTCCTTCCCGGGTGGCGCGGCATCGATCACAAATGAATTCATTGCTGGGAACCTTGGCCATGCCATAGCAGCGCTGGTGAACTGCTAACTCACAGCGATCGCAGAATATAATTGGATTCGTCTCGGGAGATTGTCCATCGAAACATACAACACAGGTACCATCGTCGATTGCGTCATCTTCATCCTCCGTAGATCCCTCTTGCTCTTCACTTTCTGCTGTCTCCTTTACGTCCTCTTCAGGTTCATCCCCACTTCTGTATCCGATCAATAAACTTGAGCATAATCCCTTCCACGATGCGAACTCGCGATAGTACATGTCAGTTATTTGCGCTTTAAGCTGGAACTTGCTGTCGTCACCCTCTTTTCCTTGCAATCTTTTGTACAACGTGCGAATGCGATAGCGATTTTGCTCCGTCGTATCTTTCAGGTACTCCATCAGTAGGTTAATTGCGGGTGTCAGTTCATCAGTTAGCGCGGTATCAGCAGGGAGAGTCAGGATCGACGACTTGAGAGCGTTAGTCTCGGGGGATTTCTCCACAGGGGCTTCCTTCACTTGATCACACGCGTCGAGAGAGATCAACAACTGGTCATCCTTGGCCAAGGGAACCTTCTTCGTCTGCATGTCGAAACCAACCAATGTGGACATGGCATCATGCTGGAAAATGCTAGCAACCGTCCCATTATTTGCAGCATGCTGATGCATGGTGGCTCCGTTCTGTGAAACACGCAGTGAGTACTTGCAGCTCACTGCTGTGTTCTCTCCGTTCTTGAACTGCACGCGAATGTCCGCTTCTGACCCTTCGAGGACGTTCTTTGAGACAGAATCAGCGGGTTGTTCGCTAATACGCTGTGTGCACTCGGGGTTATGGCAAATCTCGATCATCGGTTTGGCGAGCGGATCGCTCAAGCAGCGGCAATGACTCGCTCGCATGAGAAAATCACACTTATGCGCGAATTTCCTGAGAGTGAGAGCCTGCTTTGGGTCTTCGGCGCTTCGTTCCAATCGCAATGTGTCTCGACAGTGAATATCAGATGCTTGCAGGGGCCGCCGACGCGTCGCCTTGGCAATATCCTCCAGCTTCACGCCGCACAAACTCTTGGACAACTGGTCCATTCGCTTCTTCTCGAGCACGTTACTGCTGAAAAAATGGTTCTCCACGACCTTCCAAAAGTACGTCGAATCCATGGGAGCTCCGCTGTTCTGACCCGGCCACGAGGCGAACAGAACGTCCGTCAGATCCGCGGGCTCCGTGTCCTCCAGCCCCGCGCCGAGATTCCGCGGCGACGTCATATTATTCCTGCGCTTCATTGCATGGCGGCTCTTGGGGCACGTGTTCTTCAAATGGCCCATCATGTGCGTCTCGCGCACGGCCTCGCCGCACTCGGGACACGCGCGCATCGGCGGCGCCTGCC
>JAIKVD010000331.1:0-22030 GCA_024679075.1 Phytophthora uliginosa
GGCAGGTCCGACGACTGCGCCAGGTTCGCCAGCCGCTTGGTCACCTCCGGGTGGAAGTCCAGCGCCGCCAGCGACGTCGGCCGGTACTTGTCCACCCACAGCATATCGTCAAATAATTATCTGGTCGATCGATTTTGGCCGCCGGGATATGTAAACACGGGTCCCGGTATACGATATACGCCGCCGGGGTATGTATACAGTAAATTTCCGGCCTATATCGAGTCGTTACAGATTCAAACGCCTTTTGTATACGTATACGCCGCCGGGTATGTATACGCGTAAAAATTTCCGACCTATTTCGAGTCGAAACAGATACAAGCGCCTTTCGAGCCGCGCAAAAGGCAATTTTCTTGCCTTTTTGCGAAAAGCGCTCGAAAAGGCGCTTGTAAAATTTCCGGCCTATTTCGAGCGCTTCTCGATACAAACGCCTTTCGAGCCGCGCACAAGGCAAGAATTTTCTTTTTTAAGAATTTTCTTGCCTTGTTCTGGCTAGGTTTCGGCTCGAAACAGGTCGGAACTGTAGAAATGAATAACCTCTCGAAATCACGCGGAAAAGTGTGGGAACTTAAGTTGCAGCTGTTGAGTTGCGCAACGTTCTTCTTAACGCAACGTACCAAGGAGATTGGAGAAGATTCTTTTCTGATTCAACTTGGTCCTTGCTCTCTCTCTTATTCGCATCTCCTACTCTTACATGCAACACAACTTGCCTCGTCATCTGCTTGCCGCCCGCTCAGGCTGCGCTTGTGCTCTGGATGAGCCCGGCCCGGGCCCCCAGCGACATGGAAATCGAGCGGAACGTCTCTCCGAGGTCTGCCGTCGTGAGCGCCTCGTGCACCGACCCGCCAAGCTGCTCAGCGATGTCCGCTAGCCCCAAATCGCTCGTCCGCCCATACCCCACCACAAAAGACTGCAGCCCTGACAGCGCGTAGCGTTGGCGAATGTCCTGAGCCATTTTCAATCCTTTCTTGCGGTCGGCAGGGCGCCCGTCCGTGAAGAAAATGAGCAAAGGTTTGTGCGCACTGAGGTCACTTCGTGAGATGATGGCGCTGGCTTCACTAAGGCCATTCGAGTAGAACGTTCCACCACCTCGAAAGGTGATAAATCGCGACGCAGCTCGAGTGATTCTGTCGCGCTCGAACTCGATCGTGCCTTTGTCCCCAAACGTGACCACCGATACGACATCCTGGGTTGAGCCACTTGTGATGCGACTTCGTAGATATGCTCGAACGCCATTAACTAGCGTCCACCACGGCTTTCCTCTCATGGACCCTGAGCAGTCGAGCACGAAAATGTGATGCAAATCGCCCGTCGAAGATGCGTGCGAACACGCAAAGCGGTGACCGTTGATGTATGCAAAACTGCCACGACCAGAGGAGGGCGGTGCAGCTGCGGGTGAATGCCACGCATCCAAGTCGCAGTACGACGGCGATTTGCCGTCGCCTTTGTGCTCAGTTGCGTCGCACAAATAGGGGCACTTAGCAAATAGCGAGCGTTCTGCCGCAGATCGACACGGGTCTTCCCATCCAATGGTCTTCCAATACTTATCGTGCAGGACCTCGTCAACTTGGTGAGCTGGTTGTGGCTTCAGCTCTGTCTTGCAGTGGCGACGTTGGTCTTGCAGGCCAGTGTACACACAAGCAGCGCTTCTGTCCTGGTCACCTTCAAATAGTGAACATGGCCCGGCCAGCTGAAGAGCAATACATATTGCACATTTCGGCTACTCCCTTTTCACCTACAGCGTACTTGCGGTCTTCCCAAGCGATGACATCCGACTCCTGAGCAATGAAGTGCATGTTGCGCATATTCCCATGTGCGGCCGAGTGCTCACCTTCGTGTCCGACAGGCTTGTCGCAATAGTACTCGCAGGCCGCGCATTTCACACCGCACCCGTGAACACTTGTGCTTCCGTTCGGGAGTACTCTCTCACACGAATGTGCGACACCGTCGTGGTTTGTCGTCCCTGGTGGAAGCACTATTGCGCACTTGTTGCGGATTCCGACCATCTCTTTCAGCTCAAAATCAAACGAGTCGCACGACCCCGAAAACTTGCTGGTAGAGACTTGAACGAGCTTACTGCAGATACCATCGGCCTCGCAAGTTGCTTGGCACGCGTGGCGCGAGCTGCACAAGTGAATGATTCCACTGACTGATGCGGAACTATTGCCAACATTACTTTGTCCGTTCTCCTCGACGAATTTCGCCCACAATGCCGGTTGGTCATGAAAATGGTTGGCTGTACTGCACCGCTCCTTGCACGTATCCATTTCGCACGCGTGGCAGCACTGTGTTTCAGCACACTTGTGCACAGTGTGGGGGTGCTCCATGTTCAAGATGCATTTCCCACCGCAGTCTGTGGCGCTGCATTGAGCGCCGCATGCGTGTTTCTTTGCAGAACAACGGTGATCTCCTTCGTGTCCTGCAACCAATACGCAAACCCCTCCACAGTTGGAGGCGCCAGCCAGACTACAAGCAGCTCCGCATGTGTGATCACCTTTGAGACAGTCACAGTCGCCTTCATGGCCAGCCTTGCCGACGCAACGAGGAATTTCCTTCCCAGGCTGGTATTTCCGCATGCAGTACTCACAAAGCCCGCGACACACGTGGCTCATACCACAATCGTGCTCTTCACCAAAGGAATGGCAAGCTGATCGCATGCACTGTAGCTGACACTTGGAGCACCTGTGTAGGCATCGCTTCAGCAGGGTCTCAAGCGGAAGCAGATGAATCTGCTCGATCTGCTCCCACTCGTCCATGAATCGTTCCGACCCCAAGAACTGCTTCACCCACAGAATCACCTTTGCCTTTCGTCGGCAAACCAAGAATGATAACATGGCATCGAAGCTTGCGTAGTCTTGATCAGCGATTTTCTCCAGCGCATCCTTCGACGTCAGAGCTAAATATCGCTGAAAAAGGCGCAAGAGAGTGAAATGAATGGAAGTGGTATCAGTGCTTGAGTGCGCGCAGACCGATGGACCGAAGTCAATGTCCTCGTCGTCTATTTCATCCAGCGATACTTCTCGGTTCACACTCGCCCAGCTTTCCACAAGCCCCGGGTAGTCACGACTCAGCTGCTCCAAGTCCAACAAACTCATGTTACTCTCGTCACACAGTAGAGGGTCCTTCAGGCTCTGCAGTATGCTCTCTTCTTTTGTCTGAGCGTCTACAGGAATCAGACACCCAGTGCGAATGGCGCCTGGCAACTTTCGATGAAGCTCGTTCATCTCCAGCCGCTGAGAGCTCTCATCGACGGCAGTCCAATCCAAAATTGAGATCTTGGCAAGGACCAAGCGAATACAATCGTGGAATGAGCTACCGCTTTTAAAGCCGCGAGACGAATCTGTGCCACGAACGAGCATGTCGATCAGCTGTCGAGCGTGCCGCAGCGAGTCATAGTAACCTGAAGTTCCTAGCGGCGGTGAGCAATTGATCCCCAATTTACCCGAGTACATTTCAGTAAGAAAGTTTTGCTCACGATTGGCTGTCAGCAGATTGTGGAATTTGCGCTGGAACTCGGCGAGTACACCATGACGATCATTCGGGTTAACGTCCTTAACGCTCATGTAGAGACTTCCTCGGAAAAGGCGCTCGTCATTCTTCAGCAGATTGATACCCTTCTGAAACTTTGTGAACAGCCCATCGATATCCTTGTCGAATCGCATTTCCATGCGGAAGATTGTAAACATCGACAAGGAAGCATTCAGTACTGACAGGAAGACGTCCTCTTGGTCGGTGCGCTCGAACGACCCAAGACCCTCGAAGTCCAAAACGACAAGCAACACGTCGTGCATGACGCGCAAACTCATCCAGGCTCCATCAGTACAGCGGTTGCCGGCAATCGCAAACGAAGACCCGGTCAGGTGGTTCAAGAAGTAGCTTTTCCCCGTGGACTGCTTGCCCATCGACGTGATCACTATGCATCGACCACGCCAAGCACATAGCAGAGGTGACAGAACTCCAAACCGAATCGACTCGGCAATATCTGCTGCCCCCCATGTCTGGATCTCCACTTCCGGTTCATCCAGAGATTGATCCATACCATCATGTAGAACCGTCAGTGCGTTTCCCTCGGCTCGACAAATTTGAATTGGCAGAAAAGTAACCAGTGCTAGGAAGAACGCCTTCAGAGTGCTTGACTTCATGCCCATTCCGCGCAAAGAACGCAGCACAGTGAGACCTTTAGTGAGATCTAATCCATGCAACGGCTTGTTGAGAGCCATTAGATCGCTCATCAGTAAGGACAAGTAATCATGGTAGTTCTCGAGAACGAAACCACCATCGTCAGCTTCTGAAGAGGATATAGTGATTGACACAGGCGTGGGCGCGGTGAGATCGAGTAATCCGCGCACCGGGAACTTCTCGTACACATGATAAAACGTGTATAGCCAATGCCGTTTGCGCAGACATTCTGTGCTACTTGTTTCTGCGTCGGGACGCTTGGAATCTCCACCATTGGACTGCCGCATTCGGTAAGAATCACTGCGTACAGTCACTTGGATAGAGAACACATACACCTTTTGCGCCAACGGGTCCAGAACAAACACTCGATCATCGACACATTGAACGCTCACCCGGTCGGTCAGAAACTTCACGCCGAGGGGCAATGCTGGCAGATGGCGATGATCATTGCGAGAAATACACTGAACCTCCCCTTCAAATGCTCCATCGTCGTCAGGAACTAATGATACAGCTCCGACAGCTAAATTGTCTGCTAATTCGAACATTCGGCTGTTTGCAGTATTCATTTCAGGGCCAGCGTGCACGCTTAACACATTCGACGTTTGATCGTTGTGGACATCAATGCCTTGAGAGAATCCGCTCGAGTCAGTCACGTATACGGTGCTGTCCTGCAGCAGAATATCCGTGAACGGCAACTCAGTAAGTGTTGAACGCACACCCAAATCAATTTCCTTGATGCGCTCCATGTTCTTGAATGCCTCGTCAAACTTGAAGATCGCCACTGAATCATTCGAGAGGAATGTCATGATTCGGTTCCGAGCGTCGTAGTCACAAAGGGAGGCGACTCTACCAACTGTCCGAATAATCCATTCACTTGCGCGCGGGAGGCGACGGGAATCATTACTTGACGGGAAATATATGAACTTCACGCACATTCGCTCTTTACCAGCACAAACCTGAACCACAGAACGCACTTTTACGGTGAACATCGCCACATGACGCTCGTTTGGATGTAACAGGAGTCGACCCAGAGCTTCTTGGCGCCCAGCGGCGTGCTCTAGGTTTCCTTCTCGAGCATTACCATCCAACTTCACAATGTCCAGGAAAGCAGTACGTGGCGCATGCACTTCCCTCGATCCATCACAGTGAACGGCTCCACGACCACGTGTGTACGCGTTCACTGTCAGCAACAATCCATCCGTCGACAACAAGGTCTTGCGCAGCTGGTCAAGTTTGTTTTCCCTGATCACTTTCTCGCTTTCGTACCATTCCGTATTGCCCCGCTTCTGGTCGCTCTTTAGCTTTTTCAGCTCCGCATCCTGGGCTGCTGCGAGCGCACTCTCTACAGCCACCCACCATTTTGTGCGCAGGTCAATCAACGGTTGAGCGGTCTTCTCTAAGAACGCCTCCCACGTTGCCGTTTGCTCCCCATTGTCTTCATCCTTCTTCCCAGATCCGAGGGGTTGTTTCTTCCCTTTGCAGCGCTTGTTAATACTCTTCAACAGATCCGCATTCGAAGAAGTGGCGCACATGCCCAACATCGTGCTGAGCTGCTCATCATGGCCACACGAATAAAGTTTATACAGCGTTGTCTCGATTTCTCTCAGACGAGTAGGTGCGTCGAGGATCAACTCAAGCTTGCGATCAAGTGGCCAAGTGCAAAACGACGTAAGCCACTTCCGAAACGTTTCATAGGCTGCTGAAGCTGCCTGCGAAGACGAACCAGATTCCTCGCTCGGTGTCTCCATGGGGCGGAGTCGAAACAACTCACCCGAAACCTGGTCGACCATTTTTCTCTGCTTTGCAATTGTGTCTTTCAGCTTCTTAGTCGCTTCGTCATACTCCTCTTGCTGCTGCTTCTCGTGAGCACATCGCAACGTGTTGACTTCGTCCTCGGGCCACACGTCAAACTCTTTCAGGATGTTCAGGCAGAGCTTAACGCACCGGACAATAGATCCACTCAAATCAATTCGGTAGTGCTGTGACTCCTCCTTGAGCCACGCTGCAAAGGTCAATTGCATGTTGGGATAAAATGTTCGCCGAATTCGTTCAGTGCGGATCGCCGACTGCATCGTTCTTGTACAAGCAATTGCCGGATAACTCCCTTTGAGCAAGCAAATACCGGTGCAATCTCCCACAAGAGCTTCCAAGTCGACAGAGGCCATTCCCACACACTCTGTACAGTCTGGCTGATCCTCTTGCTTCTCGATATGAAACGAGACCGAATACGAGGACAACTCATCGTCTTCTTGTTCGTCGGAATCCATCATGGCTGTCTTGATTTGCTCTAGATCCTTTTCTGTTGTGCAGCAAATGATATCAGGAGCTAAACCCGTGAGAAATCGCAAGATGAATGCAGGCGTATCTCGAAGCTTCTCTGGTTCAAACAGCTCGTCACGGATCCAAGAGAACACAACTAGCCCAGTATTTTGCGTCTCACTGCATTCGGCATCCATCTTTACGCAATAAACTCCTTCAATAGCCGCACTAAGGGACGCAACGGTCTCGGTACAGCACGCCATCATGCTCACCAAAGCATCTGAAACTTGAGCTTGCTTGCCGAATAAACCCTTCAACTTTACATCGCCTGGGCACGAGCTTTCAAGCAGCTCATAACGAAGGAAACGTGTAAAGTCTTCGTCAAACTCCCGCGCATGTAGAACGTCAAAGTTGAAATCTTTTGGGTTCACCGATGACATCATTCCAAATCCACGGCACAACCGCATCACTTCCAGCTCATCAAGCACCGGTTTCACCACCTCCATTTCACACTGCGTCTCGCGTACTAGCTTGATCAGACAAAAAAGGTTCGGCGCTGGTGCGAATTCGCTCCCGACGTTTGAATCTACCCCCGCAGGTGCTTGAGCATCGTCACCGGTCTCCATTCTTGTTCACTGACGCTTGTGACTGCAAATTGAGGTCTGGGTGGATAGCAAGCGGTCCGTTGTCCGCCCATCTTTCCAGGAGAATTCTCCAAAGATTTCCGTATGAGACCGTGCGCTATTACGCACGACAATAACGTTAGGCAAAAATCATCAACAGCGACAGCGCTAGCAAAACAATTCACATCAAAAACATCAAAACGGCGCCTCTGTTTCCATCATCTATCAAACCCAATTCTACAAAATTGCATCATTTGTCAGCCAAAGTCGGAGCTGATGACTCAAGTGCCGTCTTTGGCGGGGCGGAAGTCGGAAGCGCAGCCATTCTACACTTGCAGGTGTCTTAACGCCTAGATCAAAGATCGTGGGCTCTTTGAGGCTTTCTTCAACAGCCTGAATCGATTCCAACGACGTTCGCACTAGCACCGCTTGATTTTGCGCACCACGCATCCCTACTACATATAAACACTCATTCGAGCACACAACTGTCACTTGAACCAGCCGAAGCGCCCTATCTGCCGGCAGCACAAGACCTCGAAGAGCTTCGTTTTCAGAGGCTTCAAGTTGCTCTTCCGAGATGCCGTCAAATTCCTGGCCAGGAGTGACCAGCTTGTTTTCGTCCCCAACGACCCAAACACCATGCGCAAAATCCAAACTGCTTCCGATCGCATCCGGCAAAACCTTTAGCTTGTAGCGCAATAGCTCGTTTGGCCTCGCATTAAACCGCGAGACAGAGTCGTCGAAAGGTGCACGGCTGCCTCCCATTCCATAAAGCAGTCCATCTGACGCCATCGACACCAGGGACGCAACGCCACCCATAGGTCGAGCGACAATACCCACCAGGCCCATCCCGACGCCGCCTACAACGCTTCGAAGTCCATTATCGAGACCTTGCATTTGTCGCTCCTTGTACACTGCAATCGGCGTTGTGATCACTCCGGCTGCTGCACCAACCACACTCGATCCCAAGGACCCCAGGCCGCTCGCAAGAGCTGACGACAGCTGGGTTGGGCGGGTGTAATGCCGCTTCTTTAGCTGGTCCGACGGCAGCGTGAGTTGATCCATCGTCCGAGAAATTGAGTATGAGAACCCAGACACAGAGGTGAGCGTTGCTGCTGTGGCATGACCTAAAAAGGAGGCAACACCACCAACCACTCCCTTGGTAAGCCCCCAAGGACTGTAGCCATTTCGAGAAGCAGCCAGCGGGATTTCGACAAGGTCCCGTACGCCTTGGCCAAAGCTTCGAACAAAACCTCTGCATGACACAAAAAGCAAATAACGGCACAATTGTTAGACACCTGTAACTAAAGTTCAACGGAGTTCGATCTTACGCTGGGTTGCCGATAATGTTCAACGACATGAGAAGCATGGGAGAGCGAACAATCGTGTCGGCCACGTAGTCTGCTGCTAGATCCTTGTATAGCTGATCAGGGAAAGCAAATACCTCGCGCATTTCGGTAGACCCAAAGTGTAGTGGCGTCCCGTCAAAGCTATTCAGCACAGGGATTGAAACCCTCGCGGTGATAGTCACCTGTAGGGTGCTGATTTCTAGCCGCTCGATGTAAACCTTGCGCTGCTTCGTGATTGCTGCTGACTCAAGTGCAGTCATGCTCCAGGCACTCTTGGATACGGTGGGGGGCTGGTTTTGCTGGATGGAGGCCACGCCAGCAGAAGCAGCTTCTCCTTCTAACGCATCCAGCATAGGTCGAATGAAGGCGTTCATGTACGTTAGAATGTCGTCTTCCACCTAAATATCGCCATGCATACCGATTGTCAGAAATCATCAACACTGTCCACACCTGAGGCAGCATCTTACCTGGAGAACAGCCGGAGCCAGCTTCAGCTCAATACTGTGAAAATAGGACGGGATGCCAACCGGATCCCATGTATCCGTATAGATGATTCTAGTAACCAAGGATGACTTATCCGCACCAGGCAATTGCTTGTCCAGTAGCTTGCCCATCAAGTTTGCCAGCCCTTCGTGCTTTTTAACCCGATCAAATTGTAGCAAATCTTTCGATGCATGGGTTTCCGTGAAGCAAAGAATCACTGGGAAATTGCAGGTCCGTAGGAAATGCCCCACTTCGATATCTTCGACCCCAACAAAAAGTGTTGTGTACGACCGAATGTGCGAGAGATACCCTAGGCGCGTGCTGTGGCGAGAAACTTCCGGAGGATCTGGCGCCGTCGCAAAAACGATCGACACTGCATTGCAAGTCGCTCGTAAAATTTCTGGGTACGAGATCAGCCCTCTCGCATCTCGCACGGGATCATGTTCATCACAAAAGTGAAGAGAGAGCTCTTCCACGATCACACCAAGTTTCAGAAATACTGGAGCGGCCTGCTCAACTTTGGTTGGGATTGTCATAGAAGGCAGCACCAACGATGGTGTTGTACCTGAGTGACCTTCGTGTGTCGGATCCTCAAGGCAGGTGATGGAGATCAGCCATGATCCTGCTCGATAAAAGCACATGACTAAGAAGGTGGGTCCTGACTTGGCAGAACCTTCTTCATCAGAAAATGACGCGAATTGAATCCCACCAACTTGCCAAAGCGCATTAGACCACCCATACCGCGGGGATCCAATCTGGAAACGCATGCGTTCGCCGCTTGTATTGTCTGGCATGCTGACGCGCTCCGTAGACTGCATAGAAGCTTCCAGCCAATCTCTGAGCAACTCGGTGTCTGACTTCGTATCGTTGTTGTCAATTTTAGGATCCTCCTCTCTTAGCGCTTGTTGCTTGGTCGGTACCTGCAAGTACCATATGATCATTAATCGAAGAGATTGGGTATTAAACAGAAGGATGATGAACGTTTACCTGTAGACCCCAGTCGTATTCCAGGTAATAGTTGGATCCAACCCCTTCTGGATCTGACGGAAATGCCACATTTCGGAAACCCAGCACATTTTCCCACTGGTTGTGTATGATCACGGGGGCCTGGTGGTCCACAAAGAACATAATGTGAATACACTTGTGCGTCTGCGTCATGGTGTAGGTTAGCATCTTATGACGGAAGCCGCGGTGACGAATCAGCAAGCGTCTTCGATGAGCTGTCGTTGAGGGGGCTGGGTACAGACACTCTGGCGTGTTGGGTGGTGTCGTTGATGATGTCTGTGGCTCTACAATTTTCAGCTTGCCATCTGAACTGAGCAGAAGGGGGACTTTTGGGAGAAGAACGGCGATTTCTTCCGTCCACTCATATCCATCTTCAGCCAGGGATACCCGGAAGGAGCACGACACTCTCGCCACTAAGGCCTGTTTTGCTGGGTTAGATAGATCCGTGCTGGGACGTCTCGACAGCTTGGAACTCAACCAAGACGATACGTCGGCAGTGATACTCCGCTTTTTTGCTTCCTTATGAAGGCAAACTGGCACAGACCACCCTTCATCTTCGCCTGACAGCAACTGTTACAGCGAGAAAAGAATCGTCACGCCTCAGTAAAATGAGTTTTAAATGAAACAATTTACCGCGGAAACGCACCGATAACTCATCTTCTGCAGCGAGTGAATTCCCTCGCCCATCTGTAGGAGTGAACTTTAAATTACAGGTCTAGACGATAACACAATGTAGTTAGTTTTCATGAAGAAACCAACAACCGGACGTCGACTGTAACGTACCGTCGAGTTAATCACCACGACTTGCGGACGGATGGTCAACTTCAGATATCCATCACGATTCGCCAACTCGACACAGTACGCGCTGGCTAAGCTACGTAGCCCTGTCCCGTCGGGAGGCACAACAATTGGTTTTGTATCACCTTTCACGTTTAGAGTAATTTCTGGAGACCATTCCATCTCGTCACCTCGGTCGCGCGTAGCTTCATCAGCGGCTATTGAGACCACTAAGCAGTTGCTGGCCACTGAAAACCCAACGGATCGCTCCTCACACGAGGCGACCTTTTCAACGGTTCCCTGCTGTCGGAGCGGACTGCCGATGTTGATGCGAAGCGCACTTGGGGTCATGTTGGCAACGCTCAGAGCGCGCTCTGTTCTAATACGCATCATTGGACGATGGTCATTGCTGACAGTAGCAACTACTCGACACACCCCGAATTCAAAAATCTGTTCCTTTGTTTCCGTGTCAGGAGCACTGCATACCAACGAAAACTTGATCGGCTTTGTGGGAGTATGGGTACTGCCTTGGTGCTCCTCATACAGCAATTGAACGTCCATCGGTTCGAAGGGGTTAAGCGCCGACATACTTTTTTCACTAGAAGGGTGCACGTTGAGACCGACACGTGCATCCTAGTGGGGAAAAAAATAAACGAAACAAATACCAGTAAGCATCAGCCTGTCTACTCGTACTAAACATGTGATAGATAATCTTACCTTTTGGAAAAAGCTGAATGATACTGGGATATCCATACTATTTTCCACTGTAATAGCAGGCCACAATGAAACACCCATCCACGTGTAAAGTCGAGATACTTGGGGCTGTAGTGGATCAAAGTCAGTAGGGAGCACTGTCCTGCACTGAGCACGGTCCACCTTAACCCAAACATATTTTGTAGGTTCTTCAGGATCACCAGGATGCAGCACTGCAAAGCTGCACTGAGACTTCTTGAGGCCGTCCAATTGGCCATCGCTAATCTTCACAAGGTCAAATTCATTAGGAATATTTCCGTGCTTCAACACGGAGCACCATGGGCCACCGTTAACGCCAAAATCGAGAGTAGATACTGATTCAGCCATTATACATGAAACACTGTCGTTGATGCTCACAGATGTAGACAGAGTGCACGATGTTCCGTCCAGCGAAATACAGTTGGAATGAGGCTTGGCACTTCGTTTAATAATGCGGGTATCCTGATACAGCTCATCAGACCTTGCACATTCATGGACATCCTCATTTACCCGGACCCGAACAGGAAAGTCGCAGAAATTGCGAAACGTCAACGGTGACCGCAGCGTAACGATTGTTTGCAAGCCCTTCAGCTCCACGCAAATCCACAAAAATCCACGGCCGTCAAAGTACCGTCCAGTAACGGTATTTTCCTTGATTCTGCATGGGTCACACCAACATGGATCATCACTTCGTGCTTGTTCTCCACCAGCGTGCTGTTTGGCTTTGGCAGGGTCCCTTCTCACTGCGTGGCTGGGATCTTCCACAGCAAAGCGGAGCTGGTAAAATGGACTGTTAGCCAACGAGAGCCAGCTGTATGCTGCACTTGCATGTGCTGCTAGTAGCAAGCTCTCTGTTGTTCCTTTTTGACGATACCAAATATCTCCGCCGGTGAGGTTAACGAGCCTGATCCGCATAGATGAAAAGTTGTCGTCAGGATGTGCTTCAATCAACTTTGGTGTTGACTGTAGAAGCTTTGGAATTGCAGACAGCACCAACATTGACGTCTGATTCAGGTACACGGACACAGGGCCAATAAGCGTAGAGATCTCTAGGCCCTTTGAGGAAGACTCGATCATTGCGTCAATCGTGGTTCGCGGGATGACAGATACAGTCAGGAGCTGAGCCATGTTGTCAAGATACACTTGCATCGCCGATGAAGCCCGCAGATTCAGCATCCGTGTATGGCTGGTACTACCGGAAACAGCGCAAGAGAGCACTGTATCGTTAAGTTCAGCTGTGATAATATCGTGAGAGTCATTGGTAGCTCCGACGTGCGTAACAGACAGTTTAACTTCAGGGAGCGTGACACCAGCAACCACGCGCTGGTATGCATCACTGTCCAAGGTAGAGTTCACCTGTAGCGAGGAAGCGAGCAAGGCGTTCACCACTAGTCGTTTTTGTTTGTTCTATACAACAATAACAGCAGCAACACCAAGAACGCAGTGGTTAGTATGCGCATTATGCCACGCCAATTTGATGCGCTCAACGTACCTCAGATTCTTGTTCACTCTGGAGCGGGCTTCTCCATCTCAACTCCCAGTTATCTGACGAAGGTGGTGTGTTGAAAGACAATGTTCTCGCGCGACTGCCAAAATCGAGTAGTTTCGCCCGATATCGTGTTTGCTCCATATCATCATCAAACCACTGACTCATCAGCTCTCCGAAGCTACCTGGCTCGTAGGTTTCGTCTGCATCGTCCAAACTCCCATTGCCTAGGGATCGTTCCCAAGGAACATAGAATTCACAGACGAGAATGTAGCAACCTTTTTTGCTATCCCAGCACCTTAGTTGGCAAAGAATATCGCAAAGCCGCTTCGCATCGTTTTCTTCGTCCTGGTCCCAAGTCCATGAGGGCCAGCCGCTTGGTACTCCTGTTGGAGGAATAGGCACCGGATTAGCCACGATCTTGTATATGCTTCGTGGTAAGTGATAGCACCACCGCATCCCCATCCAACTGTGTGTTTTGTTTCCTAGCCCCGGAAGAGCAGATCCCTCCACATTAGAATCGTCTTCGATGCCCCATGGTCCGTTGCAGTCCTTGAGGTAGACTGCTACATCGGCCAGCTCAATATCATAGTTATCGGGGTCGATTTGAATCTGAGCCTTGACACCGGTAATGGGTGATGGAGAACCACTTGACATAGCACTTTGAGTTTCTATCAAGAGGGCCTCCGTGAAGACTAGCTCTCCGGGGGAAGGTCTTCGACCTTCAGCCATCCGCCTTAAACTTTTGAAATCGTCAGATGGACTACAATGTTTGTTTACCGCAGAGAAGGTCCTTGGGATAGCAGCCTCAACCGCTCTCGCACTGTGCTCACCGTTAGCGGGTAGTTTATCATGATTAGACGAGATTTTATCATCATAAACGCCACGCGCAGCCAGCAAAGACTGGACAGCTTCCAACGAAAAGGATGAAAGTTTCACGCAAAGTGCGTTCACTTCAGCCTGAACGCTTGTCCGTGCTATCTCAGTATGAAGCAAACAGACCCCCGTTTCTCCAAGTGCAACTCGCTCTAGCATTTTCTGCTCGTCTCCGGTAATACGAATGCTACAGTCATGCAGCAGGCGCTGAGCCTCAGACACAGCACTGATGTGTTTCGAGAAACGCTGCCAGGTACTGCCGGTGTGAGCAGACGTTGGTCCGATTGAACTTCTTCGAAAGTGAACTTCTAACGGAGGCAATTCATCAGAGGTATTGATACCAAACTTGTCGACATTCAGCATCATCTCCAGTGTGGGAACGGCTACAAAGCGATTGATCTCGTTGACCTCTTGTCCAGACGTACGCAGGGATTGCTGAGCAGTTTCATCGCTTCCAAGCCCCGCACTAGCAAAAACCTGGCCAGACGTCATCCAAACTCCAGAAGCTCCCCTTTTCGTTGGGTTCCATCGCCAGTATGACATCACACTTGGAGCCACAAGTAGTTTGATGTTCCACCTGGTCTGGAAAACGAACTGATGGCGGTTCAGAAGGTAAGCACTTCGCTCTCTTGGTTGTTTTTTCGGGTAGTGAGTCGAAAATGCAATTTCAGGGTTTACCTGAGTAAATCGCGATACTGCTACTATAAAGTGGTGGGATATGTGAAGCTGATATGCCTGCATATCAAGAAAGAGCGTACCCTCTGTGCGCTCTCCGAAATTCCATCGTGCAGCGATCAATTTCTCGGGGTAGTTTTCCACCGCTAATTGCCACAGACTAGGCTCAACATTCGCCCCAAATACCACTTCTTCACTTGAAACGGACTTTTGTGTCGGACTTCTCGGTACTTCAGTCCCACGATGACCCACGACCACATTTTGAACTGAGGCATTACCAGCAAGCAGAGAAAAATTGTGTACGATCACAATGCAACCAACCCGAACATGTGTAGATGCGCTCATCTCGGGCATGTTCACTTCAATTCCATCGCACGAGAATGCGACTTCGCGCTGATTCGTACGTTCCCGTGCGATGGATGTTTTCTGCGGCACTGTCAATTCAACTGGTTTCAATTTCACCCGTTCCGGCGCCGTAACAGACTGACTTAGCGCACCTAGTCCACAAGTTATTCCCACGACACGATTTGCCAACACGTCAAAGGTTTTCTTGTGCAGATCAAACCTCAGCTTGGTAAGTGCGACAGTCACGGAAGTCCTTATGACTGATTTGCCACCTTCACTGGTAGAGAAAGGCTCCTCTTCAATGCTGCATGTGACGTTGAACGGAGACCAGAACGTCTCCACGGCAGTAAATTGAGCTGCACATCCAGCTGCCTGTCCAATGTGCTCTTCAAACGGGCCTAATCCACTTGAGTTTTTGGGTCCAGTGCGGTTGAATGCCAAGGCAGCAGCATGTCCAGATATCTTCCCAGCCCTGCATCCTAATCGAAGTTGTGACTGTCCGAACCGCTGGGCTTGAACGTTCGATCGCCTTGGTAGAACTCGAGAATTGAACGGAGGGTAGCCCAACCCATCGAGTGAGATTTCATTCCGCACAGCAGAAGCCATCGACAATGATTCCAGCATAATGAAAATGTTTCCTCCCACCACAGACCGTTCCGTCAGGACAGAATCCATAAGTTCTTCACTTGGAAAGATGAGACGAATTTGACCCAGCAAAAGTGAAACATCAATATCTGCCAGGGACAGTTGAGACGTCGCATCATGTGGGCCGGATTTTGCTGCCGCTGGATGACTGGCATCAGTTGTGCAAGGTAGAGACTTTCGCTCAGTCACACCAGCGCCTGGTTTCAGCACTGACGCAAGACAGCACAAACTGGACGTAGTCAAGGCCACGTCAGCACTCTCCATTGACCCCGCGATAACATAATGCGGGAGACCAGCTTCGTTGTAATTGCGATAAAATGCAGATAACAACGGGTAGGAATGAGCTGACTTTGTCAATTCGGGATCGTGTGCAGATACAACCAGAGGGATCTCTGCAAACAGTAGGTTTTCATCTTCTTCTCTGCGGTGCCACTCAGCGCTTGTCGTCTGAAACGCTCTAGCAATGCTGCTCGTTAAATTCCACGAGAGCATTGCAGAGGGTAGTGACTCCGAATCGGGCGTGTTTGCATTTGACACGTACAGTGACTTCGATAAGCATATCAAATCAGCCAAGTCCAAGCACACTAGAATCCCCAAAAATGCGTGTTCAGGTAACCGTGAAAACTCACCGAACTTGCCACGTGTTTTCCATCGTGCAGGTTGAAGTCTTTCCACAGCTCGGATATCGCCCACAGATGCCTGAATATCTGTGAACGTGTGCCGTCCTCTTGATTTGAGAAGGCTCTTGGTTGGATGATGATTGCCGAATCTTATAGCGACACAAAGGTTCGACACCTCGCCGACCACAACTGCCCGAATCGATCTGCGATGCTGTAGAATATTAGACGTACATACAAGGTCAACCCGGTCCAATTGAACGCCTAACCGCAAATGCCACCGGTAACGCAGAGAAGCACTGTTCTCAGCCTCAGATTGAGGAATTGACGAGGAGGGACGAACAGGAGAACTTCTCAGCCAAGTTTCTGTCTCAACAAAAGGGAGCTTGAATAGATACAGAAGCTGTACAACCCACAACAGAGAATAGCGGTTAATGCAACAAGAATAAGCGAATGGCAAACAGAGGATATTGTACCTTTAGCCGGGATAGCGATACTTGAAAGCCTGATACATGAACAGACATATCAATTGCGTATGCCTGCTCGTGGTCACCAGTCTGATGCGATAAATCCACAGAAATGCTAACGACTCCAATACCAAATAACATCGGGTCTGGTAGCCCCTTCAGTACGCCGTTTTCGGATACACACATCCTGGCGTTTTCCATTCGGCACTCGAGCTTGAGTGTTCCTCCGGGTTGGACTTGTTTTGATGGGTTTGGCTCAGTCTCTAACGACGATATTGATACAGACGGGATCTTCAACTGGAGAGCGTCGTTCACAAGAATGTCTGCACCAGCAGCTTTTAGGTGTAAGGCTAAGCTCCAACTTGTCGAGGTACTGTCAGGCGGAAATACTATTTGTCCACCAGCATGCGGTGGACTCGAGCGTTTTCCGACAGGCAGGTTTGCCGTAACCCCGTCCACAAGGCCCAGGACTACAGTGATCAAATGGAGCAAACCCTTCAACTCCACGTATAATGGAGCCAGCTGTACGTCAATTACAAACAGGCATTGTGAACACGTAGTAGTGAGAAAGTTTGGGTTCAGCGAGAAGATTGGTAATACCCCAAGTAGCGGAACTTCTCGCAGTACACCACACGACTTCTCTTGTCGAATATCGCATTTGAACAGCGAAGAGCCGATATTTTCTTCTCGAATCGTGATAGGAGCAACACCACCTTGAAGTATGCGATGTGTTCCATGCTTCTTGATTGATTTCTTCACATTGGCGCTGATAGAAGCAATCTCCGCACTTATCGATTGACCTTGAGCCATCGCCACCCGAGGTCGATGCGATACAGATCTAGATAATGTAGCTCTGCACACTTCAACTCGAAAAGCGTTTTTGGAAGTATTTGATTCCAACCTTGTCCCATGGAATGGCATCGGGTATCCGAGCAGGCTTGTAACACCCCCTATCGCATCCACAACAGCCATAATTGAGGACGGACTCGTGTCAACCACTAGTTTGTCTAGACTCGCAAATAGTCCGTCGCTATCACCACCGTCAGCAGAATTTGCAGTAATAAGTAACTCGACCCCCAGAACCTCAACCAATGGGGCCACTGCAGAAGGATCGGGGTTCTCTTGTGACTTTTCCAGATGTGCAGACACGGCCCCAAGCTGAACACGACTCGTGCTGCTGCCTGGATAAAAGGTTCCCATCCACGAGAAATCGCACCCAACTAGACTAATACCACCACGTGACCTTGTCTCTCCTTCATCTTGCCAAGATTTTTCAGGTACGTCAGGCAGGTGAATACGGACTTTGCTCGCCGTGACTAATTTGCTGTCACTTTGTACAATATACTGGATACCGGGGTATGCATTTTCTGTAGTTGCAGCAAAAACTTCATTTTCGGATTCCTGATCACCTTCCTTATTCGTCTGCAAGATGATTGACACTGCTTCCAGTATCTCCACACATTTTGGAGGGTCCAAGACTGCTTGGGCCTCGCCAAAGGATATATCCAAAACCTTCGATATTGTTTCCTTTCTCACATCAATGTTAGCCGACAATTCGTCACGATCAACCCGAGTCAATGTTGATGCCAACCGCAACCGCAATGCCGAGTGAACGCTTCGATGTCGAACATTGCCGGATCCCGTTGATGCTCGGAGCGAAGCGGCCGAGCAAGAGTGCATCGTGTAACGAGAAAACAGAGCATTAAGTTGTGGTTGCAGCAGCTGAGTGAGATTATGTTGAGCACCGAGATCTGGGCTGCGGTGGGCTCGGTATTCATCCGCGATCGAAGTTAGAGCACGTAGCATTCCCTCGGAAATTGAGACGGGAAAATTATTTGATGCCCATGATGTCGACACAGCGTTTGATAAGATTCCCCCGTCAAGTACTCGCTCCTTAATGCCAATAATCCTGATGGCTTGCTCGCAAATATCTGACACTTTACCAATCGGGATGCAGCGAATAGCTTCACCATTCCATGTCGTATAGCACTCACAGGGACCATTCCTGTTTTCATCCGAGTTGTCCTGGCCAACCTCTAGTGTTTTCCAAACCGGAATGTCCGCATCCAGACTCACTTTGACGATTTCGAAACTGCGTGTTTCACGTTGATTCAACCGCGTTGTCTCCTCTCCAAAAAAGGAATTAATGAAGTACGGGTGCGACACACAATCGGAGAAGTGAGAAGAATCAATCGACCCCCATGTCAGCAATACTCTGCCCTTCTTGCACTTGGAATCCTCTCGGTTCTCGCTAGCTGTAGCTGACACAAGCTCCACCTTCTCAATTTCAAACACCAGATCAGTTCCGCTTTTCTCCTCACCTCTTGCGAGCAGCATTTCAAGAGCTACATAGCTCATCGTCAAGTTCAGAACAGGTACCGCTGGTCGAGCAACTTTCCTTCTCCTTGTCTGCCGAGAAACCTTCACCATACCAATGTTTGCAACTGGGACAAGCTCCTCTTCATTTTCAGCTACTACCGCATCTTGCCGTTCAACTTCTTGCTCTTCTTTTTCGTGCTTGCGCAATGTCAGCGAAGCCGAACTGATGCAAAGACGCACACACGACGTTTTCGTAACAGGACCACTAGCAATCAGCGCATCTTCATCGGCATTGCTTATGGGGGGTCGGACTCTTAGCAATGCCCCTCTCGTTTCAGCGAGTAACTCAGAAACTAATTCGTCTTCTTCCTCATCCTCAGCTGTTCCCAGAGCGCTCATCGCCCAGCCAAACCACGACTCGCGCTTCTTGGCTGTCCCATCCATCTTTTGGCATTCATTTGGATGCTTCCGAGGGATCGCAGCAGTAGCGACACCAACAGGTGCTGCTTTAATATCACGACCTGACGCCACATGAGTATTTTTTTCTTGCGGGGCCAGTTCATGGGCTTGGTCAATCTTGCTGCTTGCGCTCTTGATAAGCTGGTTCAGCATCTCCAATTGTCTATCGCTGACCGAGAAAAGCAGCTCACCGATGAAAATGTCCACTTCGTGCATGGGCGTCACGCTTGACCGGTTGCACGAGTAGTAGTAGAAGGGGTCGCACATCACCGATGACCTATATCCAAACAATCCATCAACATCTACAATGTTGCCTTCATCTTGCACGCCACTCGGCGTAGGAGGTGGCTGATGCAGCGGGGACCTCGGAGAGGTGGGTCTACTTCTGCGACCGTCTTCAACTCTCCCCGCCGCCGCATTAGGGAAGAGCTGCAACTTCGCTCGGACCGAAGCGGACGTTCTGCTGAGCACAGGCAGCTCGTAGCCGACCACATTCCGGCGCACTCGGTCTCGCGTCGAGCCATCCTTGGCGTCAGCATCACTAGTATAGCGATCGAGAAAAATCGTCACATCTTTCGCGTCAATCTGCTTGCAAATAGCTCGACGGCCTCCTCCGAGTTCCTCAAAGTTGCGTTTCCACCCGTCGCTCTCACTGGCAGAATAGAAATCCAACGTCTGCAGTCCCCAACAACAGAAAAACAAAAACAAAATAAAACAAAGTCAGCTTCCTCCTAGAAAAGAAAAAGAAAATAAAAACGAATAAAAACTCACCCCGAGGGCGATCGAGAAGACGACGTCGTCGTGTTCGTACTTGAGCACGAGGTTGTTCACCTGCACGCTGATGTTGGCCAGGATCTTCTGCAGCGTGTCGTGGATCCAGCCGGACTTGGGCTGCTCGATCTTGTCCTCCGGCGGCGGCGGCACCTCAGCGTTGGCGTCGCCTCCAGCTCCAGCTCCAGCTCTGGCTGGGTCATCGCTCTTGGCCGTGAGGATGAGCTCGATGGTGTAGAGCTTGACCTCGATGGGCTGCGACAGCAGCTGCGTCCACGGGATGTGGATGCGCAGCTCCCGGATGAAGCCGCGCGAGAAGTCGAAGCTCGACGGGATCTCGAGGCTCTCGCGCAGCACGTGGCGCTTGATCTCCAGGTCGTTGAGCACCAGGTCCCCGCCGAAGAGCCCCAGCCCCTCCAGCTGGATGTCCTCGATGTACTTGCTTAGGTAGAACTGCAGGTTCTGCGCGATGTAGCCGCGCAGAGGCGACAGCAGGTCCAGCATGGCCGCCGTCTCCAGCCCCGCAGCCCGCACTCCTCCAGACTTTATGACACGTTGCACGCATCGAGCTTTTAGCCAATCGCTGCTCGACAATATGTAGCCATGTCCACTGTCCACTTCAACTTTCCCTGGTCGGAAGCTGATACAGCGATAAGGCAAAGACGGAGTCGAAATGATGAAAAATACAGGGATGCTATCTTATATGGAACGCTACGGGGTTCGAGCCTCGTACCGTAGCTCTATGTGCTGCTAGTCGCCGCGCTTGATATTCACACTACAGGGGGTCGCGTGCGGCTTGGACGATCCTCGGCGAATTTGCTCAGTCGAAAGTCGGCTCGTCGCTCCACTCGCCCTCCGACCACCACATCTCCGTGTCCGAGTTCGCCTCGGACGCAGCATGCCGCCGCCACTCGGATCCGTCGTAGTCCTCCACCAGGCCGTACTCGTCGTAGCCATCGCTCTCATCAACGAGACTTGCGCTCAACGAGCTGGTCGACACACTCTCCAAGCCGCTGGACACCTCCTCGCCATCCGAGTCGTAGATCGCGAACCACTGCAGCTGCCGCTGCACAATGTCAATGTTTCCGGCGCACTCCTGCAGCATCTCGTCGACGATGCGGTCGTACGCAAATGGCGCCTGCCCGAAATTCACGTGGATGGCGTCCGACGAGTCCAGGCCGACAGCAGGGTACCACTGCTCGTGCACGCACTCCATGGTACTGTTCTCGCTCCCGATGGGCTCGCCGTTGCTGGTGAACATGACGAAGGAGCGTCCGTCGCGCACGTTCCGCCGCACGCCACAGCCGATGGTGTCGTTGGTTCCGAAGGCTGGGCCGAACTGGCGGCCGCGGTTGGAGTGGAACATCTGACCATCGTCGCCATGGTATCCGTAGGACCGGAAGTCCCAGCCAGGTTGGCGATCTACGAGTGGAAAGCGGGATGTCACAAGCCCGATCGATGTCACGTCCTCACCGTGCACTCGTCGTGCCGAGGGCTTTACGCGCTTTGTGATGGAGATCTCGAAGTAGCCGCTGGAGACCACGCCCACGTGGTACTCGAGCGCACTCGTCTGCGGGTTCATCCGCTTGAACACAGCGACGTGGAACGTCGTGGGGAACGGAACATTGGAGCGCACGCAGCGGTCGTCGCCCAGGATATCGCCGTCGAAGCCGAAGGTCACCACCTCGTTCGGTTTGACCGGTTGCGCATGAAGGGACACGACACTGAACACCAGACAACAAAAGCGTTAGCAAAAGCTGACTGCAACAGAAACAGCATTGTCATTGTCAGTGACGCACTTTTGCTCGAGTGCAAGGATGCCTCGGTAGTGCCGTGTCTGCTGGATGTCGGCGTAGGCCGGCAGCGGCGTGACCGCGTGCGCCAGCAACTGGTACATGCGGCTCTCGCTCGCGGAGCTCGGGAAGAGCTTGCGCAGCTGCTCCGAGAGCACAAGCGGCACGAAGCC
>JAIKVD010000332.1:0-22023 GCA_024679075.1 Phytophthora uliginosa
ACAAGTCGCCCATGCGCCCGACGACTACCGCCAGCACCGTGAAGCCGACCTTCATGCCGTACGAACCGGGCAGATCCAGCAGCTCGGACGCCACGACCATCGTGACGACCCCGAAGACAATCGCGCCTAGCGTGCCTTCGTAGTCCAACAAGTCGCCCATGCGCCCGACGACTACCGCCAGCACCGTGAAGCCGACCTTCATGCCGATCGACCCCGGCAGGTCCAGCAGCTCGGACGCCACGACCATCGTGACGACCCCGAAGACAATCGCGCCTAGCGTGCCTTCGTAGTCCTTGTTCTTGGACAGATGCGCTGCTAGCGGGTTGTAGTACGGGTAGTGGCAGTAGGCCAGAGCCTTCCCGATGATGTAGGCGCCAGAGTCGGACGCCCAGACGATGCACAGCAGCGCGATGAGCAGCTTCCGATACAACGTGCGGTGGTTGTCGTCCACAAAAGCCACAAGAATCGACAGCGTGCCAGTCACATAGAGCAGACCCACGATGTCCAGCATGAAGCTGACGAAAGCCTCGGCCCGACCCCGAGTGGACGCGAAGCGGAACACGAGGATGATGGCCACGCCACTGAGAAAAATCTCCGAGGTGCCGACCGCCAAGTTGCAGTTGAGCTCGTTCATCGGACACGCCGTGGAGTGCAACGTGAGGGTCGTAAACACGCCGTACTTGACCAGCGTGATCACCGCGTACTGCCAGTCCGGCGTCAGACACGCACACAGCGCGACCACGTATCCAGTCGGAAGAGCGAAGAACCACCGGTACGTGTAGAACTCGGTCGACTCGAAGTCCGACAACCACTGGACCGAGAGCAGGAACCCCGTCGACGTCAACGCACACACCGGAACCGACACAAACGCCGCTGCCCACCACACGCGGCCGTCAAAGTGGCGCACAGCCAGACTGGTCACCGCACAGCGGTGTATCCGGTCCTCCTGATCTCGCAGCTCGTCGTCCACGATGGCGATCTCTCGGTTCTCCCGCTCCTCCTCCACTGCTCGCGCGTCAGGCTGCGAGAACCTCGTGGCTCGTGTGCGAACCGCCGAGCTGTTAGTACTAAACCATCCCTATCTTCATACTCTTGCGGCCGGGGTCCGAGATATACTTAATGATTTCGGCCACAGCACGCTTGTCGAAGTACTAAACGACGCCGCGCTCTCGATGGACGACCTCGGCTCCAGTTGAAGGGCCTCGTCCGTCTCGGACAACAAGATGCGATCGCTCCGCGTGTCATAGAGCGACGTGTTGTTGCCGCAGCGCCGACCTGAACTTGAGCCATTGAGAGGCCCCTCCAGAGCCTCCATCTGCGTCAATATCCGTAGTCGGATGCGGTTGGCCAGACACGCGTATTCGTACGCGCAGGTGCTGATCATGAAGCTGCAGACTGTCGTGGTGGCGAACGCCGGCGACAGCCAGAGAAACGCGGTCACTGCAGGCGCCAAGATGGCGGCCGAGACGACGCGCTGCACTGCGTTGCGCTGGAAGAACTCGCTCCATTGGCGTGGCGTTGGTGACGCAGCAGCTTCCTGCTCCTGGGCGACGTAGGGCCAGTCCTCCTGCGGCGAATTCTGCATGTCCACGGGCGATCGCAGCACTACGACCGGCTCGTTGTCTGCTACGGTGCTGCAATACATGTACGCGCCTTGGTCGACTGCCATGGCGCTTGACCACTTGACGAATGAGCCAAATGAAGCACTGGACACGTCGCTGAGAACGGCCACTAATTAAAGTGTTTCTCTAAATTTGTCTCTAAATATAAACTGTGTATAGGTCCTGAGTAAATATAAGTTTTCTTAAATATATTTATGCGGGTGCTTACGAGGTTTTTGGTAGGCGTCCACTGGGCTATGCCATTCATAAGCGCAGTCCATAGTAGCGGGAGAAGACGATGGTGGCGAACATGAGCGAGTCGATGCGGTCGAGCACGCCGCCGTGGCCCGGGATGAGCGACCCCGAGTCCTTGACGCCGGCTGCTCGCTTCAGCAGACTCTCGAACAGGTCTCCCAGTCGCCCGAAGAGCACTGCCAACACGGTGCACCCGACTTTCGTGCCGATCGACCCCGGCAGGTCCAGCATCTCGGATGCTGCGGCCATTGCAACGACGCCGAAGACGATGGCGCCTATTGTGCCTTCGTAGTCTTTGTTCTCCGACAAGTGCGGGGCTAGTGGGTGGTAGCACTTGTAGTGGAAATGCGCGAGTGTCTTGCCCACGAGATAAGCGCCAGAGTCCGAAGCCCACACGACGTACAGCAAGGCGATCAATGCAAGTACGTGGTGCTACTGGTAGAAATTCGCGCAGAATATGCGGGTATGCGGGTGAATCCCTGCGCGAGGCGGCACCATCCAGGCGTCGTACCCGATCACCCGCCGCTTCGTGTCCATCTTCACGTCGGTGCTGCCATGCTTGGCGCTGGGCACGGGTCGGAGGCCAACATGTCGGTGCCCGCGGCTCTGGTCGTCGGTGTGATCTCGATCCTGCCGCTGCCGCTCGTAGTCCGCCTCTGGGACAAGAACAACTTGTTCTCGTCGGCGAGAGTAGCCAAACCCATCGCTTGGATGATGACCGCTACAATGCGCTAAGCTTACATGAATAACCAAATCGACGAGGTCGGCGAAATTACTGGATCGACGCTCCGGCGGACCACGGGCCTGACTCGTCGATTTGGTTCTCGTGTATTGTGCCGGTTATCATTCACGTGATGGGCGAGGACGTAGAGATCGACATGTACTCAATCTCGGCCAACTCTTGAACTCGGCCAACCGCTTCGGCCAGCTGCTCAACTACGCTATCGGTGCCATCGTCGTCAAAATCTCTGGGTTAAGTACAAGCTCCCGGTCTTCCTTGGCGGTGGCATGCCTAAGATCGAGATGTGCAGCTTGTAGGTAGGTGGCAGAAACGCCTCGCTGGCTGTTGTGAGAAAGTAGCCATTGAAGAAGATTAACTTTTGTAAACAAACAGAAGTTGGTACGAAGCATCCCGAAAAGGTTGGAAGCAACACGGTTGCTGAAAGAAGGTAATTGGAGAAATTTGGATGTGTTAGGCCTTCATAGTGCGGCTATAATGTTGACCCGACTCAAAACTTTTTTTTTTGCGATTCTCGTGAACAGCGCTAGCTTTCTCGATTCTGCTAGCTGTATGTGTTTTCTATTGCTTTACGACAATTCCTAGACGCTTAGGTACATGTAGTAGGAAAAGCGCGAATGGCGGCTCTAGAAAACAAATTTTCAGGTGCCATACAGTGTTAGGGTAGACGGTGATCGATATTTGCTGGCTGGGAACACCATAGTACTAGTAAATCGTTATGATATGACGTTGTTACCAAATATCCAGAGCTTCCCGGGCCAAGCACGGCATTAGTTTAGTTTTATGAATTAATTCCAGATTCTATCTAACTTATTATAGTTCCAGATTTCAAAATGAGCCCGGCTCACCTCTTCGACCCCATCCCCTTCTAAATTCTATACCACCTTTTTAATTGGGTATGTCTACACGTGTACTCCATCAGCTCCTTCGTCGCGATGGTATCTCACCCGCCGCGTCGCCACAGCCAGCACGAGACCTTAGGCATCCCAATCATGGCTCGACCATCGGCAGACGCACAGAACTCCCCCCAGGAGGGCAGCTACAGCCTTCACCGCGGCTCGACTGCGACTCTGTCGACTCAGCCGAGTCGATGTCCCGCCTTGCTGCGGTCCAACGTGGTGCAGCGCACCCTGTCTGCCGCCGTGTTGGCGCCCGCCGTGACCGTGTTCCTATGGCTATCGCCAGCCATTGCGACGTCCTCCGTCTGCAGCTTCATGACGAGCATCTGCTCGTACGAGTACGCGTGTCTGGCCAACCGCATCCGGCTGAGGGTGCTGACGAAACTGGAGGCGCTGGAGAGCTCCATGGGCACTGCAACGAGAGCTGGAGCTGCTGTAAACGAAGCTTCTCAACTAGATACCAGGAGCGACAGCAGCAGCAGTGGCAGCTTTATTCACAGCGGGAGTGACGTGTCGGCTAGCCGCACCTTTGTGTATGACTGCACCACCAACTCGCAGCTGCATCGTAGGGACAATGCGAGGAGATTAACCACTGCAAGGGACTTACAAGAAGAACAGGAAACGAGGGAGCTCGAGCAGGTGGAGGGGGAGTTGAGAGACCAGAGCCGGAGGTTACGACGATCTGCGGTCACCAGCATGGCCAAGTATGTCTTCGGCGGACACGAGTGGCTGGCGGCGGTGTGTATTTCTACGATGGTGTGCTTCATGTCGTCCGCAGTTTTCCTACTGGCGATGCAGGAGATGCCCTTGCTCAAGATTACCGAGTTCTACGAGTCGCGATGGTTTTACACGGTCTCCACGGGGTTCATTGCCGCAATGTGCGCGTGCCTCTCTCCGGACTGGCAGTACGCTGTCGTGATATTGATGCAGAACGCGATTTTCACGCTGCTGACGCTGTACTCGGCCGCTTGTCCGATAAATGACATGTCGTGCAATATGGCATTCCAACCAATCCACGTTGTTCTGAGCGGCATGGTATTTTTCCTGGTGTTTCGGTTCGCTGTTTGTCGGAGCAACGCTGAAGCATTTTTGACGCTCATGCTGGATGTGGTGGGACTTGTCTACATTATCGGCACGCTATCCGTACTTGTGTCCTTTGTAGATGACGAACGGCGGATACTGTACCGGAAGTTGCTCATCGCGTTGCTCTACGTCGTATGGGCTTCAGACACTGGGGCCTACATCACAGGCAAGGCGCTAGCTCTCGCCAAGTATCCGTACTACAACCCGCTGGCTGCTCACCTATCCAAGAACAAGGACTACGAAGGCACATTGGGGGCTATCGGCTTTGGGATCGCCGCCATGGTCGTATCATCCGAAATACTTGATTTACCCGGCTCATTTGGCATGAAAGTGTCCTTCACCGTGGTGGCAGTAATTTTTGGTCGTCTAGGCGATCTGTTTGAGAGCTTATTGAAGCGTGCAGCAGGCGTGAAGGACTCCGGCTCGCTGATTCCGGGCCATGGTGGCGTGTTGGACCGCATCGACGCGCTAATGTTCGCGACGCTGGTGTTTTCTCGATACTACACGATGGTAGACTGAAAAAATCCAGATCCAAGTAAAATGTGGACCGAATACAAGAACTCATTGGATTCAGCCTATTTCACGGATGTGGCGGCAAGTTTGGGCGGACATTGGAGTCGTTTGGTGAACTGACGATGAGTATCACAACAACATTTATTTATCACAGTTGGGCTTCACGTGAGAATTGCCTCTTTAACAGATTTTTCTCGTAGAAAAGCACCTCCGTGATTTCCAGATGCAGCGGCGTAACAAGTCAAGTCTAAGACTGCTATCTCGCAAAACGGCACTGTCATCGCACTCCAATCTACTACTAGTAGTATCCCGCCGCCTATGTCGGTTTGATTTGCGTCTTGACTAGCATCATGATGAGGATCTGTGATAGCACAAGTCGTTGCGAAGTTACATTTCTCGCTTGATCTGGAAGACTCGAATGCTATCATCCGCGTACTTTAGTATTATCTACCGTATCGCCAACGAGGAAGGACACACAAGCCAGGTGGCTTGCAGCATCCAGCGCGCGACAAATGCACCGGTGTGCACCATCGTTCAGCGGTAACCATACTTTTTAGCAATGCAATCGCCTTAAAGAAGTTGCATTTTGCTGACTTAGTTCGAGGCAGCAAAAGCTCCATTCCAACTGATCCAGATTAACTGTATTAATTCTAATTCTCTGGATATTTATATCCAGGTCCCCGGATGTGCCCGTGCACGAGTAGTCTGCGTCCTCGTTCGAGCAGCCCAACACCCCGGCGTCGTGCACTCTTGCCGACGCGATCGCGAACAAGGCGGCCTCCACGCAAGCAGTCGCCGCCGCGACGCGGCCCTCGCCCATCCCGTCGGAACGTCCGAACCGCGGTCCTCGGTCAAGGCACCGATCCAAACGCCCTGTCGCAAAGTTGAATGCGCCAACCAAGGCCGCTACGTCGACGTCGGTCTCCTCACCGGCGGCTAGTCGATGCCGGCTCCCGTATTGAAGTGTACTCTGATAGCGACTGCGATTTGGACGCGACCGCACCCACTACTTCTCTAGTGGGGGCCGCGGGAAGTACGGCCCCAGCACGTCGCGAGGCACGGGGTCTCGCACCTGTCTCTGGCTCACCTAGCGTTCAGACAACCTTTTCCCGCGAGCCGTTAGACCTGTCTGCCTTTCTGAGTCAGTAAAATCACGGCGGGCTCTGCGCCGATCCTGGTGCAGCCTGCCACACGGCTACCGGCAGCGGAATTCCGGCAAGCGGACACGCTAATGCGCGCCAAGTGCTTAGCGCAGACTCACTCGAGCATGCCTCGGCGTCCGGGGGTTGATAACCCAGCTTCTTCTAGAGCTTGGACAACTTCTGAACGGAACCCCGAGTTCAGCCCCCGCGAGTGGGCAACCGGGCGCCGAACCGTCTGCGGTCGCCGCCAAACCACAGCGGTGCCCCCTCACCGTATTGGTGGCGAGACTTCTCTGCGCTGGTGGCACGGATCGATTTCAACTCGAACGCGTGGTCGATGGCCCTACACGCGCTTTCCCTGTGAGGGCTGGCTGACCGCCCCAGCGTCGGCGGCCGCAACTCCCGAAGTTGTCTCTGCCGAAATAGTACCAGTCCGTCATTGCATTGTCTGTGACGCCGACCCGCGCCTTGGCTACGCCAGCGGGGATTGGGAGAATATATTATTTTTTTACAACAAAACTTTAAAATCCACCTAGCTTGGTCTACCAGCATGATGCCATATGTTTTGGGGATGAATGATTAGGCAAATAACTTGAATTTTGATTACGACCAGCTGATTTGGCAAATTTGGACTGAATTCACAATACCGATATTTCCTTAAAAGGGCACACCCAAATGCATGTAGCAGTAGAGTTATCCGATGCGTGCACCAAACGTAAATGCAGTCGTACTTACTGACTTCTTTCGCTTAGTCGACAACCTCATATAAGTGCGGCCAATCATATCGCTGCATTTTTGGCCGCTTAACACCTCCGCTTATAAGTTCTGCTACCATCATTTAGAGACAGTCCAACCGATATTGCACCGGTTGCCTCGACTGGTCTACGGCGAGTCGGCGGGGGTCTTTTAGCTGTCATGCGTTCTCGCCCTCATTGACAGCTTGTGGCGAGGTTTGTATGCATGTCTCCATATACAAGACGCATCAAAGTATTTGATGTCATATACAAGTGCTCAGACGCTACATCTTAAGGCTCTATTGCTAGCATCTAAGATGAAATAGGAGTGCCTTCTTTACGAAGGTGATTAATCCATGTCAAGTATCATCCTAAGCTGTACGAGACGGCTTTGTACCTATTCCTTTTGGCCTCGCTTTTCTTCTTACCCTTGCCGTTCCTCACTGAGCCCTGCATGGTCTCCTCTAGAGAGCACTCCTGCTTGACCTTCTCTCGGACGGTGAACGCAAAATGCGCGGATGCGTGACCATGGCATAAAAAGTAGACTATAATATAGTCTACTTTGCGTGACCATGGTCACGCATCCGCGCATTTTATGGACCAAACAGGGGGGTTAAATTTCAATTTAGTATGGATGTTTAAATTGATACTGATTTTGTGATCCATATCGGCTTTATTCAGTACTTGGACCGGTTACCAAAATCGGACGGTCCCTTTTTCTGAATGGCACACTGTACCGGCATGTACCCTGTCTAAGGAAGTCGGTACACAGATCATAAGTGTGCTGCACTCAAATTCGATTCTTTCACACTATGCGACTGGATGAACTACAATGAAGCGGAGTGGTGTGCGGACGAAGTGCAGAATGACCGCCAACTCCTCGGCCTTCACGACGATTTGGCGCCGGTACTTTGGAAGGCGCCGATGCTCTGCGAGTTTGGTTGATGGGGTGTGACGGTGAGATTAACCCGATGCTACAACTGTTTGCATGTACAGGATGCTATAGAAGACAATAGATGGCATTAAATTAAATGCATTTGGGGTTTTACTCTTGAGCTTCTGTCAGAGCCGACAGTCGTCTGTCACGATATCGTCCGTTGCGCTGATTTGCGTGGGTCGGCTTGCTGGGGCAGCTAGCGAGAGGGTAGCCACTGACGCAACCTGCTAGTTAATTTCGGATGCCATGCCAGATGTGTCGTTTCTTACAGGCCGGATGCTGCTCACCAAACCAATATGCGCGAAGCCACCGACAATCGTTACAGTCGTGATAGTCATCCAGGCGTCTGCAATCCAGGCTGCGATGTCAGATCGTGACGGCGGAACGAGCTCAAATGCGTATCCCTTCTTTTTCCGACTCGACGGGAACGCCGACGTGGCTCAGGTGGGTTACGAGCAGTATCGGACGGAAGATCGCTGCATTCACGGTACGTTGGCCACTTCACGGCGCTAAATTGGGGGTCAGTAGGAAGCATTTGTGTCTGACAATTACAGGCGTTTTCGCTTTGTAAACTCAGCGCCAGTAGCTCAAGCGGCACCTTCAATACAGCAGCCTTTATCGACGCTGCATACTGTACGACCTTCACAGCGCGATGGCATTTTCGCCGATTGGTTCAGCGTACGAAGCTTTCTAATCAACGCCTGTACAGCGGCTAAGTCTTCTTCGTGCGATGTCACGTCATTTGAACAGCGCGTTTCAATCGATGGCTTGTACGCCGACAAGAGGTACCTCCATAGGAGTCGCCAGCATGCTGATGTCAGCGCAGTTATCCGCGACAATGACGCGGCACTGCCCCAGTTTCACTCCATAATCGCGGGAAAGCATCGTAGCTAAGAACTGGAGGTGGCCCTGCGCTGACAGGTCGCCATCCAGCGCGTCCGGCAGCGGGACTATGCTCAACAGAGTTGTGTTTGTTTTTGGGTAGCCGTTCACTTCAACATGGCGCTGTAGTGCTCAGACGCATGCGTCCAGCCGTCGAGCATGATGCCAAAGCGAGAGGGAAGTCCGACGCGATTAAGCGCTCGACGGCGAACATTACCCGGTCCATACCAGCGCGCAGCGTCCCTGCGATATATATGGATTGCGTTTTTATGAATTTCGATTTAAACCCAATCGGTTGGTTAAAAGGGGATTTGGTGGTCGGATACAAATTTGTTTCGACTTCCCCTCGACGATTCTCAGGTGACGGTGCTGGTGAAGATCAAAGGCGTGTCTTCGACTGGCACGAAAGCATACACTGAGAATCCTACAATGACCGTGCAGTTGACATCGAGCGACGATGAGCCTGACACTTCGACGAGATAATGTCTGTTTTGATTGATCAAAAGATCGCAGAACAAGAAGTGGTCTCGGCGGCATTGCCACTGACAGATGAAACAGATGGCGAGACCCCGGGGTCCCACCTGGACCCCGGTGCTCTCATTATATACCGGTAACTGATCGCCGATTATACCGTAAAATGTATGCGCTGGCTGTAGTCCATGGTGTCTTCCTATTGCCCTACACATTAGCTAGCTCAAGAAATGCTAGATTGTCCATTGGTTCGATTTCAGCCCAGTTATTTCGTTTGGTGTCCTGGTCTGCGCTTTGTCGAGCTGTTAGATGTATATGCTTCGGTCTGCCATCGTCCACGACAGCAATTGCCTGCTGTAGTATGCTACCGTTTTCCGTTCCGATGTTCATTTAACCGAACTCGTACTCTTGTCGTTTTCTGATTGCGTTTGAATTGAAAAAGAGCCGATCAATATATAAAGCGTATGGCAGGACCCAAGAACCCCAGTGCTCTCATAACATACCGGTAATTAGAAAGTATCGTGAAAGATGTATTAGATATTAAAGTGCTTGTACTAGCTACTAGCACTAAGCACGCATAGCTCTATTCCTTTGATGGACTGAAGAACTGTAAAATGGAAGGCTGGTCCGCTTTCAGCGCGATTTTGTTTTTCTTTGGACGCCCTGGTCTGCGTTTTGGAGCACCCGTAGCTGTAGCATCTTTATCTTTATCTTTGTCGGCCTCGGCTTGGGAAGCAATAGCGATTGCATCAGGAACGTCGGGGTAGTACTTGAGATGTTGCGATGGGATGGAAAAATATTTTGCAGCCAGACTCTTTAATTTTTTTGTGGATGCTCCCTAGTTGAATAACGTGGAAGCTGGACACCGGAGATGAAAGCCTCCTAAACACAAAAATAAATACCCCCGGATACCGATGCTTTTTTTCTGCGGGAACCCGGGGTCCCGCCAACCGCTCGTTGAAATCGTACGAGGTCAAACAATCGCAGACTACAGACCCAACAAGGCATTCTGCCCTGACCGCCTGGCACGCTTGTTGCACGGCTACAAGCATGACAAGCTTATCTGCTCGGTTGCCGCAGGTGGGATCGAGCATCGATGGAAGCTAGACATTCCGCTGCTTGACGGACTGTCGAAGAATCACCAATCGGCCAACCGCAACCTGAATGCTGTGATCAGGAGTATACGAGATGGCCAAGACGCTGGCCAGTACGTGGCCCTCT
Organism: Phytophthora uliginosa; assembly: GCA_024679075.1. Taxonomy (NCBI): domain Eukaryota; phylum Oomycota; class Peronosporomycetes; order Peronosporales; family Peronosporaceae; genus Phytophthora; species Phytophthora uliginosa. The sequence goes on from JAIKVD010000332.1 coordinate 10,478, forward strand.
CCGATGCCGCTATGCTGCATTTGCAAGACATCCACGTCAATCCCTTGGGCGCTGTCGCAAAAAAGGATGTGGATCCGCGTCAAGAGGTACGTGTTATCCACGACCTGTCGTATCCGCGCGGTAAATCGGTAAACGACGCATCGGACAAGCAGCACTTCCCGGTTGTTGAGTGTCACCACGTGGCCTCTATCGCGGAATGCATCGAGTCGCTGAACCGAGCTCACCCTGGTCAAGTAATCTACATCCTCAAGGGCGACGTCAAATCAGCTTTCCGCCACCTGATGCTCGCTAGCTCGCATGTATGTCCGATGGGCGCCCGGATCCCTCAGCTCCAAACCTTGCTACTCGACATGTCTGCCCCATTCGGTTGGAGCGGTTCGCCGTCATACTACGGTGTATTTGGTGATGCAATATCATGGCTAGTCGAACACGAGAGTTCTGCCTCGCTGTCCGACGGAACGTCCCCCATTCTTCGCTTACGAGTGGGTTGACGACCTCATTCTCGTGGAAGGCGACACCTCCTCTCGACTTCACTACGCACAGGAAGCTCTCCGCCTGGCAATGCTGGCGATACTGGGCCCACGTGTGATTAATGAAAACAAATTCAATGCATGGGCGACAGAACTGGAAGTAGTCGGGTTACTCTTCAACACGAGCTCTCGCACCGTCTCCATGCCACGAAATATGATCACCAAGGCTGTGGCACGAGTTACGAGGCTGGACGCCGCGACCATAACATCGCGCACCGATTTCCAACAGCTACTTGGGAGCCTACGTCGCGTGTGCTGCTGCCTGCGTGAGGCAAAACCATTTTTCCAGCGTGTACATTCTGCTGCCAAGCGTGCCCCCCGACGAGGCCGTGGATCGCTTACATCGGAGATCCACAGTGACCTGCAGTGGTTTCGGACCATCTTGGTCCACCGTAGCTGGACCGGCTTGCCCCTGGCAATGTTCTGCGATCTTCCTCCGGCTTCAGTTCATCTCTATATGGATGCCAGTAATGAGGGTCTTGCCGTTCTGGATCCTGCCAAGCGCCGATCCATTAAACTCAAATTCGACGACGAAGAACGAGCATCGTTTGCGGCGGATGACGGGGTCCACGGCCTCGACATCAACGTCCGCGAGCTGTTCTGCGCTGCCCTTGCGGCGGTGTTGCGGGGTCACGGGTGGGCCCCAGTAGACGCAACCCACGCAACTCACGTACGTGCATGGTCTGACAATGCCAGTGTTGTCGCGTGGATCAACAAGCTGGGTTCAGACAGCCCCTTCGGCCAAGAACTCGTCCGGATCATTGGCTTTAGTAAAGCTACGTATCGCTTCCGACTGTCGGCTCGCCATCTGCCGGGGTCCACCAACGTCGTTGCCGATGTTGGGTCTCGCTGTTCCAGTCCTACTCACTTTCGTACATGGACTAACGCTGTATTGTCGTGGTCACAGACCCTGATTCCTCCAGCCGCCAGGAAGCTCTACAAAACATTCTCCACAATCTACAATCCCAAGCACTGGCCGTCGGGAGTCACCGAAAGTACGCGTGCGACGTGGAAGCAATGTACGGCATGGTGCGCATCAGAAGGCTTCTCTCCGTGGCTTACCGGCGAGCGCACTCAAGACTCCAACCAGCTCATTAAGTTTGCGATCTGGTGCTGGCGACCCCGTGCTGGCCACCGGCACAATGCAGCCTCCATCATTTTGTCTAAGTTGGGCCATGTCAGGTGGTATCATCGTCGCCACCGAGGCTATCCAGTTGGGCTCCACGCAGGACATCGACTTGCCATGCAAGGAATGCATCGACTGTCGGCGCCCCCCTCGCGAAAGCATCCAATCACCCCTGCCATACTACGACAGCTGTGCGCCCGGTGCGATTTCCGCTCGGCCTACGACCGCGTTTCTCTGGAGGGCTGTGGTCATGGGTTATTTATACATGCTGCATCGATCAGAATATCTAAGGGCGTGTTCGCAATCGCCCAAAATCGCGATTTTGGAGACATAATGCAATTTTGGGGTAAAATTTACAGCACGAACACGAAAAATCATAATAGCATTTTCGAGCCCATAATTCGATTTTGGGGAGCAAAATCACGATTTTCAAAATTCAGGTCTGAACCAGTATTTTGGACGATTTTTGCGGCTGACCTTGTCGTTAAAGGCACAGTCACAAAGCTGCTCGTTCAATACTTCAGGTATACGGGACAGCCCCGAGGTACAAGACCCCGACCCGGAGATCAACCATGGCGGCAACGCCGGCCTGCACGTGGTCGAGCTGCCCGAGAACAAACGGGTCATCAAGAAGTGGAACGGCCCCACGCAGTACGAGGACTCCACGGGCAAGCTCATGATGCTACCGGCCGACATGGTGCTGATCCAGGACCCCAAGTTCAAGAAGTATGTCGAGATGCACGCCAAGGCCGAGGAGCTATCCCATCTCCGGAGATCTCGTACGCCGACTTGTACGTGCTAGCGGTCGTGATGATGATCGAGGAGATGGGCGGCCCCGAGATCCCCTTTCGCCTCGACCGCCCCGACGCCAAGAGCGGCAAGGAGCCCACGCAGGCGCCAGACGACCGCCTTCCCAACGCCGACATGAGCAATCATGCAGCACGTGCGCGACGTGTTCTAATGCATGGGCTTCGACGACCGCGACATCGTCGCGGTCGTGTGCGCGCAGCAGCTACAGCGGCCCGTCGACCAACGCCGACTTGGCGTTCTCCAACGAGTTATACCGCGAGCTGCTCGAGAACAAGTGAAGTGGAGGAGCACCCGCGCAATTGTGGACCTGGGCATCCGCAGCATGCACGCCTTAGTGTCAGGAGCTCGAGACGCTCGTGCTCCAGTGCCAGCTCCGGCTGGTCAGCGTGGTGTCCGCGAACGTGCACACCAACACGGCAACCATGACCATGACCATGAGCGCAGCCAGGTCGTCGAGCTTGTCACGCGTGGCGACTCGTTCACGCTCAAGCAATGTTGAGATGCTGAAGCTTGCCCCGCTTGATGGAAATTATTATTAAGACCACGGAAGATCTTATGAATGAACCTCTGACCATCACTTGTAGTTAGTCCCAGCAACCTCAGCGCTTTCTCGTGCTCATGGTGGCGCGATGGATGTTGTTCGAAACCCCCGCCACGTATTGGACACTAAAATGAAGTAGTTCCCTCATGTTTACAACATGCAAGTTAGTGACCACTGACGTCAAAACAATATTTTACCGCGAACACGAAAAGCGCACAATACTATTTCGCCTTCTCATCAAAATAGCGTACATAATTTCGATTTTGCCTCGAAAATTGCGATTTTAGCAAAATTGCAGTGGTCGCGAACACGCCCTAAGTGAGCGAGGGATCACGAAGACGTGCAATACCCAGCTGCGATACACCAATATTCGTGCCTATCCACAAATTCCAAGACCCTCCTACACTTATTTTCTGTGACCGTGGACATATTCGAGGGCGACTGATAAGCTCAGTAGATAACAGTCGCAAAACGTAAGTCTTAGCGGATGATGGCCAATATTGCAACAATCCCGCTTTAAAACCATTTTAAACCTATTTTCTCTAGAAAAGCATTTTCGTTAAATCGGTGGGTGTCTGTTGCATTGCAAGGGTCGCTTGGAATAAATCTCCGTCTCGGAACAAATCTCAGCTCGTCATGCCTTGGTTAGAAACGGTCGTGAAATAGAAGCTCCCTTCCAAACGCTTAAAATTTCAATGGATTTGTTCGTTGCCAGTATGGCAACCTCACCTATTTTCGAGAGGTCGACGACACGTAGTAAATTTCTGGTTTCCCTCAAGAAATGCGAGTTGGGCAGCTAGAGTTTGCTTGCTGGGCTACCGACTAGAGAGACAGGCGTGGCAGCTCTGACATCTAGCGCACATCGCGTATCTTACCGATAAAACCGTTGGCCATTTGAAGCAGTTGGTGGCGACCTGGACCAGCAAAGTGACCTGGGTGTCAAAAAATATGTCCAATATATGTACCTTGGCCCGCGCCCAACCAGGCACTGCCTGGTTGGGAGGTTGATTGAAGTCTCCAACGCCACCAGAGCGACGGCTTTGGTCGCTGGCCGTGCTGCTCGTCGAGATGAATGAAGCTACACGAGTCGAAGGCTCGCAATGAAAGCCGGCAAGGCTAGTAATAATGAGTGGACATTAGCAAGGTAAAAAAATAATTATCTCGCTGGAGGGGTCTGGGATTTGCGACGAGCCAACTGCTTCATTTGGATCAAACGCAGCAAATGCGAAATGATTCATGTTAATTGAGTTTTTCTGAGATTTGCTGATGCACATCAGCTGTATTCAAAAGGACAGGGGACAGGGTTATAGTCGTAAATATCACTGTTTAGAACAGTTATGTCGCAATATCCCACTAACTGGATTGTACGCAGCAGAAATAATTGTTCCGTAAATAACAACGATATCCAAGTTTTAAAACCATAATTCGCGAATATTTCACTTTTTCACCCTATGGTCTACAGCGGGTCCGGAAATTCAGCACCCCACCCAGTTTTTGTTCCACCGACTCACTTCAAATCCCTGCAGCGCGCGAGCCAACCACTTTTGTTTTTGGCTCCGTGTTCGAGGCCACAACTTGCTGAGCTAACTAGTTTCTCCGAAGCGCTCGGTTTGCGTGCGTTAATTGGCTAACTAGAATTCCGCCAATCAACGCGAAGCCGCGTCGATCGCCAGTCATTTGGATGACCACTGTAACTATGGTTGACCACAGTCATGATCAACTCACTTTGCAATTTGCGGCAATGCCGCGTGGGCCGCGACGGCAGTACTCACAGGATCTCCGCGATCGTGTGATCTCTAAATTGAAGGGGGGGGGCTCGGTAGTCGGAGAATCGGTAGATACCTATATCTTCCTCGCGACAGTGTTCGTTCTATCATCAAGTATTTCAAGAACCATGGGCACGCAATCGTGCCTCGTCGCAAGGGACGCCCTCGACTAACCGACGGCCGACTTGACCGACGCATCGTACGAGAAGTCGAGCGGAACCGCTTCGTGAGTGCGGCTGCCGTTGCCGCTGGAGTGTCGAAGGACATCAACAAGCCAGTCTCCAGTCAGGTTATCCGTGACCGCATTAACAAAGCAGGCTTGAATGGCTGATCGGTTCGGGAAAAAACCGTTTCTGAGCCGAAGGCACCGCCTGCTTCGGCTAGTTTACGCGAAAAGGTTCGACAACATGCAGCCAAGCTGGTGGAGCCGGGTGCTGTTCAGCGACGAGGCTTCAGTTGAGCTTCACGGCACGTCAGGGCGTGTGTCGGTGTGGCGGCGGTCGCACGAGGAGTTTGGCGCCCGATGCGTCGTACCAACGTACAAGTCGAGCAGGAAGTCTCTGATGGTGTGGAGCTCCATCACAGCAGAAGACGTCGGGACATTGCACTTCTGTGAAGAGTCCGTGATGGGCGATTACTACCGGCTTCTGTTGCGCAAGGAAGTACCGATTACGAAGACCTTTCTCGGTCTATCTGGAGAAACTTTGTTTGTGCACGACAATGCACCAGCTCATACGGTTAAGCTAACTGCTGGCTGCTTGCGAGACCTGTGACTGATCTCCTTGGGTCATCTTCCGCAAAGTCCCGATCTGAACCCCATCGAAAACTTGTGGTTCATTATGAAGAAGGAGCTGCGCAAGGACCCAGCGACGTCGATCCCGGATCTCAAGACCAAGTTGCTTGAAATATGGACTAGTATTGATGATGAGGTGGTGAAACGTTATGTTCTTTCGATGCCCAAGAGGCTGAAGGCGGTTTTTGACAAGCATGGGGGTCACACCAAGTACTGACTCGTAGAAGCTAACTCGAAATATACTGCTTCCATTTGATGCGTTGAAGTTAGTCGGTGGAACAAAAACTGGGTGGGGTGCTGAATTTCCAGACCCGCTGTACTGCTAAGGGAATCCGACTCAACTTAAAGTTCTGCACAATTCATATCATCAGGAATGTCCACGACCACTGCAAGATTAGAGGCAAGGAGATCGAGAATCTCATTCTTAATGTGAAAGCAGCTGGTACTGAAGGCAAGTATTCTGATGCTTTGGATGTGATTAAAAAAAGTTCGGCAAAGATACTAGAGACTATATTGAAGGCATTCCGCCTGTGTATTGGTGTGTGTAGGCAAATTTATCTGATTACACTTCGGAGGACCCAAGTAGACATGTTCCCACACCGTTGTTTGACTGGCGATCTACAAATTTTGTTGAGATGATAATAACGTCATGCTTACGAGTGGATTACGCGATTCGACTCCATTCGGAATGCTGCAGGCAGGAATGTTGGCTATGATGACATCTGCTACAGCACGTGGAAAGTTGGCAGATGCCTGGAATGGACCAGACCAAACATACACGATACTAGGCAGCAAACTTCGAGACGAAGAGAAAACCCAGGCAGGGTCGTATTGGATACACCGATCACGCTAATTAGTCGAGCCCTGACTAATAATGGTTTACGATTTCTGTAATTGAAAGTCGAACAATTGAACAGTTCTTGTATCCGTAATATTTACTATATCAGAAATCTAAGACCATGATTGGCTTCAGCTCAATGAGATCTGTCCAAATCCGCTGTCTTTGATAAAATTTCAGCTCTTTGAAGAAAAATAAGTTGTGCAGCGTGTCACGAAAAAGTACAGAAGCATGACTATTTGCGAAGCACGACTAATTAGCGTGATCGGTGTACATGCCAGCTTTGGCACGAAAATATTAGAGTACTTTAGATCTTGGACTAAGTCGGGTTTTTGGAACAAAAATTGACAGAAAACGTATGAATTCCCGCTGGTCCAAAAATATATTTCAATGGAACAACGCGACCCTTCGTTATTCCACTGGTCCAAAATATTTGAACATCCGCTGGTAATTTATCCGTCATCTATCCAAGCTTTATCCATATTTTCCTTGTTCCAAGTCCAAGAGATGTTCCGACATCTAAAGTTCTCTATTTTGTGAGTCGAAGCGAAGTTGGTTCTCAGCGTGAAGTTTACATTGACATTTTGATATGTTCCTGCCCAACTTTCGACCAATTTCGAATTCCGTGCGGACATTTAATTGCGGTACTGCGCAGCATCGGTAAGAGTGATTGTGAAGGGTTTAGGGTTAAAAGCATGCACTGTCGATAGGTACCAACTCGCTTTTGCAAATACTTCCGTTGTCATTGTTGTTGACAATCAAGTTTCAAAGGACTACAGTATTCTACCATCTCCGATCTATCGGCATGCTGGCCGGCCAAAGACTAGAAGGATTCGTAGTTCGGGCGAAGCTGCTGGCGGAAAGACGTACAAATGTCGGGGCTGCAAACAAAAGTCTGACCACAATATCGCAACTTGAACCAACTACGCGAGTGCTATACAAAATTCAAGCGTTCGGGTTGTAAGCGTCGTGCTCCCTCGTCCTGAAGACGCACAGCGTCCATCGTCTTCACAACAACAAGCTGAAGTCGCCAACGAAGCCAGCAATACAGGCAGACACGAGATCGCATTCTTGCTTTCTTAGATATTAACCATTCCAAGCAATACATGTAGAACAGTACACGATTAATGTGTTCGCTAGCTCCCGCCCCTTAAGCCAATCCACATTCAGTCCTGCTCCTGGTCTTCACCCGCCGATGCCCAGCACCGCCCTCTCTCGGAGTCACGGGAGTCCTCGCTCGGAGTCACTAGCTCCTGGTCGGCGTCCAGCTCCACGGGCTCCTTACGAGTGGTCAGTACTGGTGTGGCCCACATGGGGTCCCCTTTTTGCAGCCGGTCCCTGTTTCGGGAAACGGCTGTCGAGGGGATCCCTGTTTTCGGAAATACTCAACCAGGCTGGGGGAGGGAGCGGTTTGACATGTATCCTGTCCACTCAAACACTTGGAGAAGCTCCGCCGCCTCTGCCTCCAGCTAGACTGTTAGAAAGAAGCATCACTTTGCAATTTACCTTGCTAATACAACTACGGCCAGCTACCTGGAAGCACCGCCGGCTCCCTTCTCCGTGTCTTTGTTTCGTGTTGACACACATAATTTCAGCTTTAGTTTTAGCTATTACCTGTCCCCAGTAAATGTTTTTGATATTTGTATGGCGGCAAGACAGAAGTGTCGATTCTTAAGTAGTAGTTTCCGACAAATTACTACAGTAGTAAACCCTGGCCGTTTGACGTCGTAACCACGACATGATCATTAGCATTGACATGTTGGTATTGCGCGGGCTTTAGAAACAGGGCTATATATTTTGTATCGGCCTTAGCGATGGTTTGATGCACGCATCTAACTTGGGGCGGATGCATCCAATGTGCATCCAATATAAGATGCATGCATCTTTTCCAACCAAGTCGCGACGAATTGTGAAAATGACAATAGATCAGAACTAGCCGAGCATTCATGTAAACGAAAGTTGCGGTAGTCAGGTTGACATGGCGTCGTTCGCGACTACCGACGCCGATGCACGCATGAGTCGTAGTGAATGTAAAATGAAGCAAATAATGGTAGTAAATTAGACTTAGTCAAATTGGCTGCTATCTCTGATAGATAGTTTTGCGGGGAGTTGCTTCGTTCGCGAGCTTGGTTCACACAATGACCTCGATTGGCCACTGGTTGAAGCCTTCACAAACGTATCTCTCGTCGCCTCAGTGAGCACCATCGAAGTCCCATTCTTCTTCTTGGTGCTGGACAGGATGGTCCATCAAGTCCTCGAGCTGGCGAATTTGACCAAGCAGGTCTGGATCGACTGGGATATCCGACGCGGCCGGGAGTGATTCGCCTGACAATTCAGCTGTACTTGCGGGGATGAGATCAGCCACAGTATAGTAGACAACTCGATCAATGGGGTCCTTGGAGCCTTGATTCGAATAAATAAAGGCCAACTTGATCACAGTTTCGTTTTTCAACCGATTTCTGCGCGCCGAGTGGATGAACTTGAAATGCTCCATGCACGCTCGGACGCAGCAGACGAGGTCGGAATAACAAAAATTCTCTGTGCTATCGGTGCCAACAACGGATATTTGTCCGCTCCATCCCACGTCCACCACTGAAGAGGTGATGACTTGTAATATATCGTCCGGTGTTCGTCACTCCAACCAAGCTTTTCAGTGAGAAAATCGGCCAGTTCCAAACCGAGTTCATCCCGTTTTTGCTCGTCGTACCCGAGACGACCAGCAAGCTGAGTGATCTCCATCATAGTATCAATTTTGGCGGTACCGACAAAATTGCTGGTAGGTTTCGTGTGATCCAACAAATAGGTCATGGCCATGGCGGACTTGTAGATAAAATTCCACCTATATTCGATCCGCTCCAGGATAAAGGCTTGCAACCTCTTCCCTACTCCAGGAGTGCTGCTGGTGTAGATCGGATGACGGGCTAGCTCCACAAATTGCAGATAAAGCACCGAGAGGCAAAGCGTGTCTTTCTCAAAACGCGCCAAGCACTTGTGAATAGGCTCGAGCAGCTGCAACACCACTGCTCCTTTTGCCCAAAAGACTTCGGAAACCACAAGAGCCGTTAATCGAGACTCGGTCTCACTGTCATAGTTCGCAAGTAGATCTGTATCGCCAAACATTTGCCGGATCACGTCTTCGTTTTCCATAACTAACTTGATGCACTCATACGCCGAAAACCATCGGGTGGCAACTGGAAGCTGTAAACCACGCTGATAGCCTTCCGGGACGGCTTCCTGAGTGGCTTTGAAGCGTGCATTCGTTGCTGTGTGACTTCGAATGAAATTCGCAACTTCCTTGGATTCCGTCAGAATATTTTTTGACGAAAGAAAACTCCATAATATCTTTCAGCAGCAGGCTAAGGGCGTGCGCCGCACATCCGGTAGCTAGAAAACCAGGTCGGGTAGACTGCAGGATCGTCCATGCACTCTCATGTTGGACGCATTGTCGGTGGTGATGGAAAAGACCTTGCCCTGGCCAATTTCACGTTCAATCTCGTCAACAATCTCTGCTATCATTGTCGCCATGTAGGCCCCCGTCTTCACATCCTCCCCAGTCACCCGGCAGGTCCACAGTAAAGGGCGAACGCCTGGAGCGACCAAAATGAAATTGATCAGACTTTCACGCCTCGGGTTCGACCACCCGTCTGACACAAGCGCAACGTAGGGCTGATCTTTCAGCTTCTCAACCACACACTTAAATTCCGCTAGATAGGCAGCATCCAGGAGCTTTCCTGCCACCAAGTGCCGGTTTGGCATGATAATGGCGGGACAAATGCAAGCAAACATCTGACGGAACGCTGGATGCTCGACGATTCGAAATGCCATACCGGTCCTGAAGAAAAACATAGCGATAGCCATTTGGCAGCGGAACTTGTAGCTTGCGGAAAACACTGGCTGCGCTAGACCTGATGAATCGCTGTGTTCATCGTCATCACTGCTACTGTCGACCTATCGGTGTTTCCTCTTCCGGGCACGCTTGGGCATCCCTTTCAGCTCAGCACTCTTGTATTGCTCGCGAAGAAACGCTGGCATCTCTGGACAGTTCAAATTGTGGTTTATCAACCCTCGGGAGGGCTGCACACGCTTCAAAAGAGCACCGCAATGATTGCACGTCACGTCTTTGTACTTCCCCCGCTTGACAATCGTAAACTCGGACCAGACAGACAAAAGGTCGTCCTGGCTTCCCGCCCTGTGCCATGAAGCACAGGGCGGCGGCGAACGCCACTGCTGCTAGGAGAAACATCTTCTAGCGGTGAAGATCGCAAACTGGCGGGGGAAATTTAAACAGAAACTTCAAATTGATTGGTACCCCTTTTTGGATACATAATTGGATGCAATTGATGCACATTGGATGCATGCATCAAACCAACGCTAATCGGCCGTACAATCCCTATCCCAGCCTTCGCCGTAGCCCTCGTTGAGTACTGTACTACTCGCTGCCAGATCCGCCAGTTTGGCGGAGGGCGGCAAACCCGGTAATTGTTTCCAATCGGATTAGACAGGATATCATACTTGAAGCGATTGGTGAGCGGACATAGCAACGTTATCGAACGAGAGGAGTGTATTCCACGTAATGTGTATTGAAGCGAAGAATCTCGTAAGCAACGTTATCGAACGAGAGGAGTGTATTCCACGTAATGTGTATTGAAGCGAAGAATCTCGTGATGAAGACATCAGCGAATGCTGTTGACGATCATCAAGTTCTTAGTTATCGACCATAGCTCTCGCCCTTTCGAGGAGTTTCTGATAGTCGCCCGCTTCCTTCAGTGCTTTCCTTGCCTTCTCGGTTTTTGCCGCAGCTTTTGCCAGAGACGTTTTCACAGCTCTGACGGGATTCAGCTTCTTCACGGTTTCCCCAAAGCCTCCTGCTCTCTCTTCGTCGAAGTCGTCGAAATCATCGATGTCGTATTCGTCCTTTTCGACGCGACGAAGCAGCCGCCCGCCGTCCTGCGCGTCGGTTAGATCGGCGATAGCAGGCGAGTCCTCATTCTTCACCACAGCGTCGGAATCTTTGGTCAAAGGGAGCGAGGCACCATTGGCATGGAGAGTGGCCGCAACCACCACCGCGAAGAAGAAGGTGAGGCGCATACTGACTGTCGGTGCTTGAGCACTTTGCGGGGTTGTCGCGGGAATGTGCGACTT
>JAIKVD010000333.1:0-21919 GCA_024679075.1 Phytophthora uliginosa
ACCCGCGCCTACTCGCAAGCTGCGCAGCAAACGTTTTATCACGCGCGTGATGTTTCTGGTTGCAGTTGGTCGTCCGCGCTACGACATGGAGAAGCAGCAGGTGTTCGACGGTAAAGTGGGAATATGGGCATTTGTGGAGCGCGTCGCAGCGCAGCGGTCTTCCTCCCGACGGCCAGCTGGGACGCTCATAACCAAGGAAGTGTCAGTCAACAAGACCAAGTACCGAGACATGTTGACAACGAAGCTGCTGCCAGCCCTCCGAGAGCGATGGCCCACCAATGAGCCTGTAACCATTCAGCAAGACAACGCACCAGCACACATCGCGCCGGAGGACCCGGCGTTTCTCGATGCCGTTGCTCAGTGCGGATTTGCGATCCGCCTCAAGTGCCAGCCGCCAAACAGCCCCGATCTCAACGTGCTTGATCTGACGCCTTTTGGGAGGTCCCAACGCGCACAGTGAACGCAGCCTTCCTCTTTCTCCAGTGCTCAATGGACGAATGCATTAACCACGCTGGAGACAACGACTTCAAGCCGCGCCACATGAGCAAAGCGCGGCTGGAGCGGGAGGGAAGACTCCCCCTTTCGATCCGCTGCTCGGATAGAGCCGAGCAAATCCTCTCTGCACCATCTGTTTTCTAGGTAGCCATAGTATACTAAGACCAAGTATAACTTTCGTGCTTTTAATATGAAACACGAAACACAGTGGTATCATGCTCTTATTGTGAAACGGAGTAGTACCACATACGCTTACCCAAATCGACACGATCCAGATAGCACATCAGCTCCTTCTCACCGACGAAGAAGTCCGCCCCACGCTGGTCTTTCTTCGTCTTGCCCGGCTTCAGGTAGGTATGGTCGTTGGAAGGCCTGTAGGTGCTCTCGAACGCCAACCTTCCCGGCACAGCTCGCGCCAACGCACTTGGAATCCGGACATCTGCGGGGTAGCGGGGGAAAATTCTCGAATTAGTGGTGAGGCGTGTGGTGACAGAAAATACCTGCAATCCCCAATACTGATTTGTGTGCACCCCATCACGAACCTCTATCTCTTTATTGTTGAATTGCCCGACTCTTGTACGCCATCTTGGGAGGGTTAACCTGATGATCATTGCGAGTGTCCACGGCCTGGAACCTACAAACAGAGCTATAAGCTCCGACAGCTGCAACTTGTGTTTACCGTCCGCATCGAAGTTGCTGGGGTTCAGCTAGCGCGTGAAAGTGCTCTTTAGACCGCCGTTCCAGTCTTTATCGGTGATCGAGAACCAAAGTACATCGCAGTTTGCGGCCCTGGCTTGTGCGAAGCTAACCGCCCAAGCCGAATATCCCAACAGTGCTCGCTGGACGCACACGACGAATGGACCGTTTGAAGGCTACGACAACTTCCAGAAATGCAACGAAGTGCTGTGAAGTGCAGCGGATTCAAATGATACTCTGATTTCCGGAGGAGGCAGAGCACCAACCAAGTTCCAACCGACCAGACAAGAAATTTAGGACGAAAATAGCAGTCTCTACATTTCTCTCTAACCGCCGGAGAAACCTAGTCCATTTAGGAAGCAGAGCAGACGGGGTCATGCAGCGTCTTCGATCCAGTGATCGACATCCAGCACGACGCTTGCTCGCAGCCCACCCACTACATCCCTCGGGCCAGTCTTTCGATACCCTTCAAGCCTCGGCTCATATTCCTTAAATGAACGCTCGATTGCCTCCTACGATGCCTCACTAACGAAAATGGTGTCTCGACACGGAAGGGACTCGAGACCCCTCAGCCATATTTGTGGGAAGTAGGAATACTGGCGTACATGCATCTCGATCCGAATCAAAAGGTCGGACGCATTTACTTTACTCTCCAACTGGCGAGGACGCTACGACTGAAGTTGTGTGGCTGCTGATCGCAAACGCGTTCCAACTCGGCTGCAGACGATTTGAGTGAAATGCAACCTGTCTGTATAGTACCTAGTACCTCTCAAGCCAGTGCTTTCAGTGTACTGTACTGTAGACAAGTTCAGTCAATGAATTCGGACAACGGGTGAAGAACTGGGGTCCTTTCAGACGGTATTGCAAGAGTTGACGAGTGAGCGGCGCGGTGGAGGGTACCGTTAGGGTCACACAACTGAAGTTTCATGTGATCCTATTTTTGTTGTTCACAACTCTTAGATTGAAAACCCGAAAGCTCTTGAGTGCATTTCATGCAGTAATTGTCATCGTGTTAGCTCACTATACGCAAGGAATACAAGGAGTTGGCGACAAATTCGTGAACTTCTCGCAGCCAATTTAAGGTGTAGATACGCTGGCGCTGCCAACACTACTGAACGTGTACACAGCAGGCTCTTCACTCTCGCCACCGTAGGCAGCGGCCACAATGTTCTCCTGCACCTTATCGTCCACCTCGTTGGTCGGGTCGCCGCTCACAATAGCGCCTTCGTAGAAGCTGCCCACAGCCCAGTTGCTGTTGTCACCGCCGATGCCGAGAACAATAGCGCCCTGCTTCTTCATAACCGTGTAGCCTTCAGGTCGAGCTCCGTCGTACGTGGTTTGCAGCGTCCCGGACTGCGCGCTGCCCTGCTTCAGCGCAAAGGTGCCGCCCGAGCGGCCTTTGAGCATAGCGACCAGGTACGGCGTCGCCAACACCGACGGGGTGTTCGTGCACTGCTTGCCGGCAGCGCAACCGAAGAGACCATCCTCGAGATCCGCCATCACCCACGGACCAGTGCCCTCGCCGAAACCCCACTGCGTACTGTTGCCGAAGTAAATCGCTTCCATCGTGGCCGCACCGTCGTCCTTGTTGTCGGTCTCGGCGTTTCCGTAGTCGAAACAGCAGTATTGGTTGTAGTGCGTACCATCCGCCACCATGTAGATGGCCTCGGCATCGTCTCCGGTAGGAATACCAGTAGTTTTGTCGTTGCGGTAACCATTGCCGGCATCAATAAAGACACCGTAGGCCTTCTCCATACCGATCGTGACCGGGAGTCGGTCCGCCCGGGACGGATCGTCAGGCGAATTCTTAGCTCCTCCTGCGGGGGCCGACGTCAAGTGGTTGCCCTTGCCAGACTGGTCGTAGATGATCGAAATGACGCAAGTGGTGCCCTGGCAGAAGGCGTCCTGCGAAGCAGCGTCGGCAATACCGCCGGCCTTCAACGGCTTGATGTCAAGCGTCTTCGAGTCCGAGGCGCGCTTGACTTGGTACATGGGGTCAGTGTAGGCATCGAGCAGACTGCGAACCGTACTGTGGGCAGCGACACAAGGCGTCTTGGCTGCGTTGTAGATATCGCACGGTGCAGCACTGGCGGCTCCGAGGAGAACAGCGGCGAACAATGAAAGACCGCGAAGCATGATGGCAGCTGGAGAAGGACAGTTCAGGTGGCTTCTGACTCGGACGGCCAAATGAAGAATGATCTGCTCGAGCTGCCTCGCGATCACTGGGGCGTTGACACCAGTGGTGATTGCATGGATACAGCACCAAGTCCAAGCTTATTGTCTCCAGTCCGCAAATGCATCCAGATTTCTGGGTTCCAGAATGCTGCGTTCTGCACGAAGATAACAATGTGCGCTTTGCGTTGCGAACCGGCTCAACAGTTTGATCACGGGATGGTGGGTCGACGTGTTCGAAGGTTGGGGACGCTTGAACTGTAGATTCTACAGTGTAGAAGTCGTGTGAATTTTGAGAGCCCACGGTTTTCTTGCCTCCGGAAGGTTTTCACGCCGAGGTAGCATGTGTCTGTCTGCATGACTATGGCGCTGATTGATACGCTGCTGTCGACTGCAAATACATGTACACGAACGTTGATAACTTAGGATCTTATCAAAAATTGCGCCGGTGCGGTGAAACACCATCCCCGGCAAGAATTTTTGTCACGTTTCAGTGAGCAGGCTGGGGTGTTTTCAATGAGGGGTACGCTACATGTACATCAATGCAGGATGAAATTCCAAGATAACAAATGGCGTTTCCAAAAGCTTGAATTCGCAGTTCGTTAGAACTGTCGTTACCTGCAGATTTTCACACTTTACCGGTATGATATACTGATATAAACTATCGTATACAAATGCTAAGATTTCCAGGAAACCGACTTAGGACACCCCCCTGTCTAACTTCAACCTGCAGCCGAGGGGCTCGTGCGTGTGGCCTGCTGGAGCTGCTACAGCGTGTGCCTGCACGTGGAAGCGCTGCTTCTGCTGCTGCCGTGGCACCCCGCCGGCTGTGCTGCCATGGTGTCCACAGGCCTGCGAGCATCTGCAACAAGTTTGAAGCGGCGCTCGCTACTGGGCATGCTCGAATCGGTGTGTGCTCTGGGCTCGGTACAGGGTACCGGCTCCGGTATTATCGCCCCTGTGTGTGTCTTTCCCAAGATGCTTTGTATACCATACTTTATCTCATATAATCATCTTCCACGAGGACACCAGGGTGGATACGACGGGTTCAAGGAAATGAACCTGAATTGTGGTGATGAGAATATTCTTCGGCATCTCGACGGTGCTTATGTGATTGAAAACGCAGATACACTCCAGAAGATATCTGGTAGCGACGAGAGTAACAGATTGACTCGTGATATCACGGTGGTTGGCCGCGAAACGACTATGGCAGACGTGAACGTGGAGAGTGTCGCTAAAGTTGGCATGGCTCTGGTGAAGTACAGGCATGCTTTGGCGGCAGAGAGAGCTGCATACAGACGAAGCAGGTCAGGGGAACATGATGATGATATTTATGTCGATGATGAACCTCTTTTCCGTAGTGTTCTCGATATCTTTGAGGGCAGGCAACCCCAACATCAGCGTGCTGATCAAGAACATGTTCGAGAACGGAATAGAGAACGGTACCGGGAACGGAAAAAGTCTGAGCGATTTGGAGGCGATGGATTCGGGCCGATTAGTGACCTTGACCGAGCGGAGGCCTTAAGACGACTCCAGGAAGCGCTGGGGCCGGAAGGTCTTGAAGAGTGCGTGTGTGCAGCATGTGATGAACTGGTACTGCGTCGAGATTCAACACGCAAAGAAGCATCAGATTGGCGATTTATGAACCAAATGCGACACTGTCTCGGCGAAGTAGATCGAACGCTACCCCCATCTTTAATAGATGCCTACGCTGCTCCTGCATATGTCACCTATTTGAGTAATGTTATGGTTGCGCCAAAGAGTTTTCGCTGCTATGCAGCCGCGAGCGGTCACAACACTGCATGGTTTACTATCTGCAAAACCTGCTCTAGAGCAATTGAGCGCGGATGTATGCCCAAATTTGCAATTTCGAATGGCTTTCATATTGGCAGGACAGAATTGACGAATCAGATATTACTATCATCTCTTTTGCCGACCGCAAGCCAGCAGACTATCTAGATATACTGCAAGCCACTGCTTATTATCCATTCAAATCTGAGCTAATACGTAGACATTAGTATAATAATATTAGTCTAAGTTATCACCACCTTATTGAGCTTGAGCACGTCTGTTGTTTCCAGCGTTCTTAGTCGCAGCAGATGCGCACAGGTCGAGCGTGATCGCCAACCTCATTTGCTTTTTTTACAGTTTGAAACTCCCGCTAGACTAAAATGAATGTCATATCCAACAAAAAAACCAACTGCTACATATACTTTCAAAGAATGGGAGGGGGTGTTTTCTGTAGTATCAGAGTCCGCGTGGTCCTCATCTTTGGGAGACATGACTCCAAAAGCTTCTACACGTATTACTTAATTAAACGAGTTTGCCTTTTCGTCCCAGAGAAATAGATTGTTCTTGTAGCTCTCGTAGGTACACTTCTTCGGTCATCTCCGCTGCATTTGAGAATCTGATATAGCATCCTGACTTACTAGGTCCAGCTTCAGCTTCTCCAGCATATTCCAATCTAACGTTGCTTCATCGATAGCTTTTGGGATCTTATAAGATCTTAAAACAAAGCCGCGACTTCGTACGGAAGCTCTGGATTTACAAAGCAAATACTAATAGGCGAGAGTACACAGGTCGAAGAAATAGAAAACGATGAAACCTAGTTCGTTGAAGTGCAAATGAAAAGGCGACGGATGAACTTTACGCGCGCAGATCAGATCTGGGGTATAATAATGGTCAAAGATTGAATTTTGCCTAATCTCGTGAATGCTTCAGCACCAGAACACCGACAGTAGCTTCTTAGGCAGAAGAAGAACCGGTCAGCGTGTCAGTGGCTTGAGTAGCAGATCCGCTACCGTAACCAGCAGCCACAATGTTTGCCTGAACCTTGTCGTCAACTGCGTCGCTGGGGTCCCCACTCACCATGACGCCCTCGTAGAAGCTGCCGATGGCAACATTACTGTTGTCACCACCGATGCCGAGAATGATAGCGCCTTGCTTTTGCATCACTTCGTACCCACTTGGGCGTGCTCCGTCGTACGTAGTCTGAAGTTTGCCAGACTGAGCATTGCCTTGCTTCAGTGCGAAGGTGCCGCCCGAACGGCCCTTGAGCATCGCAGTCACGTACTGGGACTGAACTGCTGGGGTATTTGAGCAATAGCCATTCGAATCACAACCAAACAGACCGTTCTCAAGATCCGCCATCACCCACGGGCCAGTGCCTTCTCCGTAGCTCCAATCGTGGCTGTTACCGAAGTACACCGCCTCCATCGTGGCGGCTCCGTCGTCCGTGTTGTCGATCTCGGCATTGCCGTAGTCAAAGCAGCAGCCATCGTTGAAGTGTGTGCCGTTCGTCACCATATAGATGGCTTCAGCATCATCCCCCGTAGCGATACCGTTGGTGTTGTCGTTGCGGTAGCCATTGCCGGCATCGATCCAGACGGCGTAAGCCTTTTGGCCATTGATGGTAACGGGCAAGCTGTTTGCGTTAGCTGGGTCGTCGGGTGTCGGCTTGTTCCCACCTGCTGGGGCCGACGTCAAGTGGTTCTCTTTGCCAGACTGGTCGTAGATGATCGAAATAACGCATGTGGTTCCCTGGCAGAACTTGTCTTGCGAAACTGCATCAGCAATACCACCAACCTTCAACGGCTTGATGTCGAGCGTCTTCGAGTCCGAGGCGCGTGTGACTTGATACATGGGACCCGTGAACTCGTCCAGAAGTGCGCGAACCGTACTATGAGCAGCGACACAAGGCGTATTTCCTGCCTTGTAGATATCACAAGGACTAGCTTTGGTGCCTCCTAGAAAGATGACGAAGAGGAGCGGAACACTGCTAAGCATCGTGGCGGAGATCTTGGTTCAAACGCGGGTTGAAGCGATGTAACACGTAGGCGCCGGATCGAAGAATGAGCTGCAGTAGTTATACGCTCTGCGAGGCAAGTTTTGCACCGTAACCGAGTACCAGTTAAGCTTGAAAGGCCATGCAAAGGAAGGATATGGACGCCGCTCCTTTTCTCATTGTGCATTTTGCTCTGCGTCCATGATTCAGGCTTGCAGAACCGTCTCACAAGGGGCTACTACTGTATTGCATGACAAATCTGAAGAATGCGTAGCACGTGAACGCCATACGATGTCAAAGATTGGAGCCGCTGGTGGATACATGTTCTGTAGGGGACGGACTTGCTCAAATCAAGCAGCGTTTGATGGCATCAATCGCACGCTACATGCGTATGATCCAGTAGTGTTGCCGTCATCACCAAACTCCGAAGTACTTCAAGCTGCATGGAGAACATAGTGTTGTGTACTTAAGGCGTGATTCATTATTGCCTATACTGTATGTTTGGAGGCAAAGCCCCCTATAATCAAATGGCACTCACTCTTTTTACCACTACTTTTCACACCTTTTGGAGAACCCTTGTACTAGTATAAGTTTTTCATTTGTATTGGGGCGCGAAACTTGTTGTATTGACACTGCCTCCTGTGCGTCGAGAACGGTTAAACTAACTACATGAGAGCTTGTAGACTTGGTAAATTGATGCAAATTGCAAAGTGAGCCTATTCTGGTGCAGTTTGATGTTGCTTCCGCTTGTAACCAACCGTTCACCGGCTGGAGCTTGTTCTG
Source organism: Phytophthora uliginosa (assembly GCA_024679075.1). Taxonomy (NCBI): domain Eukaryota; phylum Oomycota; class Peronosporomycetes; order Peronosporales; family Peronosporaceae; genus Phytophthora; species Phytophthora uliginosa. Next base: position 7,931 of record JAIKVD010000333.1, read on the forward strand.
GTTCGTGAGGAACCGCGGATCATGAAGTACGCCGAACCCTGGACCGACAGCGTGAAAAATTACTTTCACCAGGCAAACCCAGTAAAAGTACACATTCACTAGTCTTGGGGCGCGAAACTTGCTGTATTGACACTGCCTCCTGTCCGGGTGCGGCGAAGAGGCTGCCCCAATTGAAAGTGTCTTTGGGGGCAAGTGTCGGGCTTCGAGGCTACCATTTGGCTTACCATCGTCGTGGTGACTTGGTTTTGGATACGAGTGTACCGCTCGAAGGCCGAAGGGCGCCATCGCCCGAATAGTGTGATGGTCAAGCTGTCCACTCCCGCTGCGAAGAGGGCCGTCGCACCACGGATTCTAAGCGTGTGCGTCGAATAACGACTTGGGTCTTGGTCTGCGATATTGGCCGCTGCCTGGATCCGCTCGTTGACGTCTCGAACTTGAATGAACTTGCCGGTCTGCACCTTGCACTGTAGCTCGTCGGGGTCTTGGCTCACCAACCGATGGTGCTGAACGAGGAACATATCGCACGTACAGGACAGCACCACGGAATTGATGATGATGATAGCGAGCGAGATACCCCAACTCTTGCTTGGCCGTTCTTGCCCCCACGAAAATTAATCTGGACTTGTTGAATATTCTGCTGGAAATCGCAGTGCCTTCCATGTTTATCGAAAAAGGCTACGTCGGACCGTCGAATAGCAAATTGGTATTGCTGTGCGCCGTTACGAAGATACCCACTTCGTCTCAAAAGAAAGAAGAAGCCCATGACCGTAGCTCATCATAAGACACGGTCATGGTTTGCCTTGAAGTTGAGTGTCTGTGAGGACTCGAAGTATGGAGAGCGTGATTGGCTGCTTGGGCTGCGGGGGAAGGCTGGAGTCGCTGAATACCCCTGATGGCCATACCATGGCGCGGAAGAAGGCTGACGTTGCGTTCAAGCTCCCATCGGTGATACCACGCGATTGCACTGATCTTGGACTGGATGGTTTGTACAGAGTTGCCTCTGCTGACGGAGGACCCGTTGCCGTACCGGTAGTAGTACACGGCGAACAGTACCAGTTGTCGAGACGCGGTGGCCGGATCGCTTGATAGCCATGGGCTGTACTCCATTTCGGCACACCATCGGGACCACTGCTTCCACGCGGATTGATATCGCTTGATTGACGACTTGGCCAGTGAGTTGGACTGCAGTTCGCGGAGAAGTCCTTGTAAATTCGCCTTCAATGCTCCGGCACTTGCACCTGACACCATGATGAAGAAAGATCAGACCACACTCGTGAGTAAGGTGGCAAACACGCCCTTGAACCTGCGTCTGCCATGCGGCTAATTGCACCCGGGAGATGTCTTGCTGAAAGTCGAAATTTGAAAACAGCTTCGGCGAGACCAATGGCGCGGTTGATCTCTTGACCGAAGGTGTTGTTGGAGTGCAAAAGGTTAATCCAGGAAACAGCCGACATGTTATCGCTCCAATAGGCGATGTGGGGGTACTGGAAGTCCTGAAGTAATTGAGGTCCCCAGCACCAAGCAGCAAGTGCCATACATAAGTGCTCGCGGACATTAATGGTAAAGCCCGCCGATTCAGCACCCTCAATGAATCGTATCTCCTCCGCGCCAAACTCCAGCTGGATAAACTAGTCGCGGGCTGGATGAAGCACCGCCAGGCCTTTGTCAGATAAGTCCATATAGAAATTTGGTTAGATATTAAACGGGTCAATTACGGGTCGGGTATGGCCGCGGGTCGGGTATGTATATTTTGTGGGTCGGGCTCCTGGTCGGGCTGACCAGCATCTGACCCGTAAAATATTCATAAATTACCGTAAGAACATAATCCAGGGAGAGGTGAAAATAGGTCAATCCTAACATTATGTAGTGGGGCTACACATTCGGTTCACCTCCTACCTTAGTGCAACATGCACTAATGGATACATTCAGGTAGACCACACCACAGTGTGGTCACCATTCATATTAGGAAGCAATACTATTGGTGGAAAACAGTATCGTTCCACCAATAAGAATCATGCATTACGCCAGAGATTCTGTCAAAACATCTCTTTATAGATGTCAGTTTTAGGAGGAAATAACAGTTAATACATTCAATTCAGTTCTCAATTTTACAGCAAGCTACTAATTAGTACCTTTATTTAGGTTTAACTATACTTGTGGACACAAGTATACTTAATCTAAGTTAAACACACCTACGCTTCCTCATACACGTGTAAGCGAAAGTATTGGGCTTAAGTAAGCCCATCACACATTACGTCACTTGCAAATTCCTAGTATAACTGGTCACGTGTGGAAGCGCAAGCCAACGCTGGCATGTGAGCTCCTCGTTTGCATCACCAATTTCGCTTCGTTCATGGTGGGCAAGGCGTCAGTAATTAGATAGAATGTACTTTAGGGCAACTACTCCGGCCCACGCGCCGACCATTGCAGACCTCTGCTCCGCTTCGGTTGCAAACGGTCTCTCTGAGGCCTCTTTGGACGTGACCTACATGTATTTGTACGTGACCTAATGCTCGAATTAGTCTATTTTCACCTCTTGGCCTCCGAAGCTCTTAATGTTACCAGCCGCGCTGCGCTTGGCTGGGCGCCCCCCTGTTCGCTTCGCTCGCGATATAGAGATAGTACGTTCTGGCCAGTGCAGTGCTCGGCTCGCTGGAATGCTCGGCGCTGGGCACCCCCCGTGGGTTTGCTGCGGCTACGCAACGTCGCTAACTCGGTACTACTTTACTGTCTACAAGTCATTTGCGTCGTTGCCTATATCATACACCAGCACAGTTCATCTACTACTATATTAAGTCACCTAGCTTGCTAATCAATATATCTCAGGTATGGATATGGGTCGGGCCTGAAAGCAATTTTATCTTCACGGTTAGATATTTATGGATATGGATATGGATCAGTCTGACCCGCGGCCTTACCCGACCCGTAATTGACCCGTTTATAAATCTACCAGAAATTTACTGTCGGCATCGGGAGATCTCCAAAGAAATGAAGAGGTAGTTTCTCGAGATGGCCATCGGATAGTACGTGATGAAACCATCGAAGGTCTTTCCGAGCGGCTTCACGCAGCCGTACCGACTGGAATGGACGAAAGCGGTTGCACAAAGATTGAAGCTGCTGATAAAAGGGTTTTGCAGATCGAAGACACATCGTGAGGTGACGCAGGCTGCCGAGAAGTTTCTGGAGTTGCTGCTTGCTAGCCGTCACCGCAGATAATAGCACAGAAAGGCGATCGAGGCACTTCTGGATCTTGTATGATGGCATCGAAACTGTGCGATCAGCCGTGTTCCAGAGTAGGCCGAGTGCTTGCTGGTCGGTTGACCACGCAGAGAACTTGGAGTCGTTGATGCTGGTTGAGCCCAGGACCGCCATCATACTCAGACGGAGGGTGGCCTCGGCAAGCTCGAATCACGATCGCATTCGAATAGGATGTGAGCATCCACCCATTCGAAGCCAAAGAACGCTTCATCATCAATGCTTTCGGAGACTGTCGCGGGTGAATTGCTACTCACAAGCCAGGTAATTGTCCTTTCGAAGGCGCTGTAGAATGCCGGGGAACCAGACCATCCGAACGGTGCCGCAAGATCGATAACGAGTGCGTCCTCATCTGGGAAGGTGGCGCCCATCCAGCACACGTGCTCATCATTCAGCATAAGATGGCCAAATGTTGTCTTGACATCCCCCTTCAATATCTTGATCGTGATACCAGGGTGCGTTCTGCTTAGCTCGTCGATCCGCCGCGCGATAGTCACAACGTTAGTGTACTCAATGTCGGGAAGACAATCAAAGTCTAAGAATTCGTTCGTAGACGCTGCGTCGGGAAATAAGAGATCAGGAATTGGGCGGACTTCAACCAGGGGGTCCACACCTTTCTTTTCCACTTGTCTAGGCGCTGGTGGGAAGCTTGATCGAGCATTAACCAGGTTTCGGCCGATCCCGCTACACCACAATAGTAGGCAGAGATATCCCGTTCGCAGTCATGAGTTCATGCAATTGCTCCAAAGCCCAAAGAGTATTCGCCAAGGCCAAGCCAATGGAACTTACCTGGTGGTCGACATCTCGCTACTCCATCAGCGGAAGCCTATCCAATGCAGCCCATTCGGCGCCCGACTAACGGAGGGGGTCCCCCTTGATCCGTGATTAGCTGAGCTGTTCTCACCTTGTGTACCCGTCGGCGGGCTGGATCTGCTCTCTCGGGACTCCGAAGGTGCAGTACTTGGTGAAGATTGATGGTCTTGGCGAGACACGGGGATGAGTTTGGAGCAACGCGGAAATCTTCGCTCTGAGTCCGGTTATATGCCTCGATCGAGTGTCCTTTACTCCGATCGAGGAGTCTGGATCCAATCCGAGACATGTTGTTGCCTTTCGTTGGTGTGTTTGTCGCTTCCGATAGCGAGATCTTAGTCGAGAGGAGAAGCGATCGCTAGCCAAACAGCTTAATCTGGTCGATTGAGGGTTTGCACTTGAGGGAAAGGTCACCAGCGGACAAAGCTGGCCAATATATTATCCAGACTTAACCTCACTACCAGAGCCACTATTCCGGACACTTGTCCGCTCCGTCGAGGCCAATTTCGTTCCCGAGGCGGATGACTTGGAGGCACTTCTGATGTTTAGCGCAAATTCAACTCTGATTTACGTTTAGCCTCTATATCCCTACGGCTACCATCCCATCCTGCATCCTAAAACCCGACAACTACTTGATTCTTGTCCCGGCTTCGCCCCTTGTTCTTCCCATCTTTGCTGGTCGATAATCGTCGATCCCAATCGGCCATCTCGATACTCGATCTTGCGTCGCGATCTTGATCGGCCGCCTTTGATCTCCGCCTCAATCTCCACCTTGCAATCCACGGTCCGTCATTTGGGGTAGCGGTCTTATGCAGACGGTTCGAGGTCAGTGCGTGACGCCATTCTCCGGATGCCTGACTGGCATCGATCTTCAACTTGCCGTCAGGTTCCATATCAGCTTCATTGGTCTTGTCTAACGATCCACGTCCTCCCGACCAGCGTTCGAGCTCGATCTGGGTGGACCGCCCTGACTCTACATCATCCGGGATGCTGGCGTCATACAGTGCATCCCAGCTCGCACGGAACATGCCAGTTCGCGCCTGACTCACCCCAGTTTCTCCGTATCTTCCACATAGCTATCAATTCCTGGGGGCGTCCCCAAAATTCCATCTTGCGCTTCACCACACTATTATGTTCACGGACCGAGACCTCGCGTGCATGAACGCGATTGATAGCAAGTTGCCAGACGTTCCGTCTCTTGTTTGTCGTTGGCACATGAACCGTTGGCACATGAACCGCAACGAACTGGCAAAGGCGCGAACAGTACTGGGACAAGTTGAGATCGCCGATCCTGCGCCTGCATGAAAACCCTGTAGCGACGGATCCGTTCATGGAGTTGTACTAAAATACCGTTGCATCTAAAACGAAGACCGACTTCGAGGCAAATCGTGCATTGATCCGCGAGATGAACACAAATTGGCAGATTAGTTGGATGTCCATTGGTGGAAGTACAAGCCTAAGCTGGTCGCATGCTGGACGTCACAATATTTGCATTTCGGTTGTGTTAGTGTATAAGCTTAGGATGATTCATGCGAAATAGCAGATTTGTAAGAAGTCTTACTTGAAGTTTGTATGCGACTTATTTGAGTGATCCACACCAATGAGGCCCGAATTAATCCCTATTGTGCTGTACGTAGTGCGTAACCGTACCACTACCAGGATAATTGTTCATGCTCTGCCATTGCAATAATGTTCAGGAGGGGCAGGTCGTACATATTGGTCTTGTAGGTGCAATCCAGAATCAAAACTTCAGGGTACATCTTGTAAAATTTCATAATGTCAGGGTGAGACCAAAAGCCGCGAGGTGTTCGAGGTGACGGCGAACTTGTAGAAAAACTTGTGTTTGTCCAGTTTCTTCAATAGTGCCTCGATTGGCGTGTCGGCAGCCATATCCTGGCGCCGTTGGGCTTCTTTTCGATTGGAAATGTTCTTAGCTGTCACTGAAGACGTTCGATCCGCTTGCAATATTGTAGCCACCACAATTTCCAACTGCAGTTTGAAAAACCACCAAATCTCCTGTCGAAATTTGCGCCGAAAGATGGTTTTCCAACTCACGTTGTCGGTGACCTGAATTCACACTGATGTCGTCTGACGGCGGGTGAATGTGAACACAGGAATCTTATTTTAGGTAGACTACCTACCACCTCCCAGCACAATTGTTTGGTTCAACAGCCTCAAGACGAATCTTCATCGTGCAACCAATCTTGGCGAATCCCCTGTTCGTCCTGACACGATCCTCTTCCCGAAGTTTTCGCGTGCTTTACGGTCTCCCATATCGGTCGCACTGATAGTCGCACTGCTTGATCACGTCATAGTTGTTTTCTTGTTGTGCGCTCTTGTAACATCGATTACGTGGGCTCGATCCCAGGCGTGAAGAGCTGCTTCAGCATCTTCAAACGACGCAAACTCTTGCTTCAGCAGTGGAATTATCTCAAATCTTGACTCGGGCTCGGACGCCATTTTGAACACTGAAGAATATGCCGGAAATGGACTAGGTAATATGCGATCGAGCAATCCAGCAAGTTGAAATATTCAAGGCAGATTTAGACCCTTTCATATCGATAAAAGTGTAGTGCGCGCCTGTATACGCTGACAGGATAATTACTGTGTTTATTTTTTGCAAACGCTGTCGCCAAGAAGCGGCACTATCCACCAGCAATTTGCTTCTTCTACTTACCGTATTCCCCTGTCAGAAACGTCACCCGAAATGCAGATGGGGTAGGGATTTCGACATCGGTTCATAAACAGTTAAATACATGAATTTATGCGAGCAAGTACGGTACTATGACAGGGGTCACTCTTTCCAACACACGACATCAATCTAACAACACGCGAGTGGCCAGGCGCGGTGATCGCGTGGTGATTTCTCGGCCACCAGCTAGCGGACCATGACGAAACTTGGTACAAAGGATCATGGTATATATAGCTAGCGACCCCTACAGTTACAGCGCTGTAGCGCTCATTTTTACTGACTTTGGTATGCGACACTTTTGACGCTGCAGGTGTTTGGCCTAAAGCCGGTGGGGCTCACCAGATGACCCCGATCCCCAGCGCCGCCAACCCTCCGCGTCCACCGCCACCAAGACCCCCGCGATTTGCAACCTCGACCCGGCAGGGCGGGAGACATGCTCGGCGACATGGCAGGGGCACTACCCAAGAATGTCCCCCGCTAACTTCAATGCAAATTTTGAAAAAATTAAATGTAAATTTCGTTCAACAATATTTATTGTTGCTGTTGAGTTACTGCCGACTGCCTACACCTGGTAATGCTTACGGATAGCCATGATCAGGCCTTCCAAGTAGGTGCAGACCAGTACCTTCCCCGCAAAGAACCAGGTCTTCCAATTCATCCCGATAGCCCGCCAACAGCTCCTCGCAGACGCCCCTCATCCTCTTCAGGTGTGCTTGATGCGCACTTCCCATGCACCCTCGATGCGATTCGTGTGGGCCCCAGTGACGGGGTCTACGAAGCACTCGTCATGGTTGATCCAGCGGTGGGTGTAGTCCATGCGGGTAGCAAACGATTGTTCTCAAGCGTGGGCTTGCTATTCACGCGCACGTATGATGCGAAGGCATCACTGATTATGGTGGTCTTCGCCTATACGTGCTTGCGCAGGATAGAAGACAGCGTCTTCTTCGTGCGATCGGCACCCGTGAGGATGCCGAACCACAGGTTGGTGGTGCGGTCAACACCACACAAAAAACAGTTGACGGGGTGTCGGCCATACTTCGACTTTTTTTCAAGGTAGTTTCGTCGATTTCGACGACGTGGCCCGGGCCCCCAATCTACCAACACAGCAGTACAATAGTTAGCGTAAATATTTGTAATGACAAGAACTGAAAGCGTACCTGCATGTTGCACGTCAGCATTTCCTTGGAGCAGATGTCACGGCAAAAAATGTACAAGTCAATTGCCGTGACATCTGAGATGTCAAGCCACTGCTGGGTGATGCCCACCGGTAGGTCGCTGCACCAAAATAGCAGCAAGCGCAGGCACTTGACCAAGGGCAACTTAGACTTGGGAAGAGGAGGCGACATGACCCGCCAGGGCTCTGTCCGCGAGGGACTTATGGCTTGTACCGATGGTACGACTGCGCCAGTCTATCCACGGCTCGTGCTTAGCAAGCCAGACATGCCCAGGATTTGACGTACCGATCATCCACGTCCAGAACAATGAACGGTTCGACCGAGTTCGGTAACGGTCATGACCTTGTCGAACGTGACGTGGCGGCTGTTAGCCAAAATGAGGACCGCGGCGGCTGTTAGCCAAAATGACCAGCACTGAAAAGTTTTGCTACCTTACGACTCATTACTTACCGCGCCATGTAAAACCAGGTTTGGCTTTGTGAGTTCTACATTTCATTAGTGTCACAAACTCCAAAAAATAATATATCATCATGTTTGGTAGTATATTAAAATGGGTACATAATATTAGCTCTCGTAATCGCTTGTACTGTCGTCAGCTTCGCTGGATAACTCCGAATCAGTGTCCTCACCGAAATGAGGGCCGAAGTTATTTAATTGTCGTGTAATGCCCTCCTCTTCGGCTTGAGCTAGAGCCTGAAGCTACTAAATTCTATGACACAGCAAGGGTACCGATGAAAAGCTGATGATTTTCTGATTTATTGGAGTGCTCCACAGTTTGTATAACTATCCAAGACAAAATTGTAAGTTGAATGAAGGTCCTGCCAAGGGGGGGCCGCTTATTTGACTTAGTTTCACTCTGAAATCTCAACTATCTCTTATACAGTATACTATAAGAGACCAATCAAAGGATACACCAGATAAATGCGAGTGTTCCATTGGCCCAGACGAGTGGCCCCTAATTGGCACAACGGCCTCTAATTGACCACTTACCTTAGCTTAAATAGTCGCACCAATTAATAGTCACACCAAAATTTGGTCGGACCGAAAATTTTATTTTAGGAAAGGCTATTCCGTATCCCCCCGTCGCTTTGTCCTAAGCGTTAGCTAGTTTTAGCCAATAGCCGAGTATAGCTAACTTTCATATGTCTTGGACTTTGTCATAAGCGTTACCTGCTAAATCCACTAAAACACTAGCATTTTTAGGAGGTAAAAAGACTGGGCTGCAGCCCGGCGTGGCAACGTACGCGCACAACACGCACTCAAACTGGGCAGCGTTGTGCGCTTACGTCGCCTGCGGCCCCAGCTGCTGACGACGCTGTCGTGCAGCACCAGCCCCATGAGAGCAGCAGCCGCAACCAGCGCGGCACCAGGTGCTGCCATGGCACTGCTTAAGAATGTCCCCCGATAACCAAAATTTCACAATAAAAAAATCAGGCTAGTACGGAACCCCAACTTGAAGTCTACGCCACGTCCGCCCCGGAGACGTCGGCGTTCCTGCGTGGCGTCGTCGACGCTACTGGCTATGGTCCACGAGCTCTTCTGCGCCATTAACTAGACAGTCTGGCAGTTTGTTCCGACGCCACAGCGGCGCTGTATAGCCCTGAATAGGTGAGGCTGTTGTGGCTGCGAAATTCCCTCGCCGGCTGCGTTCAAAGTAGGTGCGTTGCTACGTAGCTTCGTCGTCGGTTGCTGAATGTGATCTTTCAACGATGTTTGCCAGGTCTTTGGTCGCTTCCAATCCGATAGATCGAGAAAAACAAAAGATAGGAAGCTACCACAGTCGTCCCAAATTGTCAACGTTTGCCAAGTCAAATCCACCAATCTTTAACAGCAAGAATTAACGGTGGCCAAGTCTTCGCCGCTCTGGCAAGAGCCGATTCCTACTTCCGTCCATTAACATCCTAAATTTTTCCCCTTCCAGAGCGAAAATTACAAGCAAGAACTTGGGAAGCCTTGCTTGACGGCCCCTGATTGATCATTTACCTTATTGTCTAGTTTTTGGTACCTATAGCTCCGAAACCTCGAGCTCCATAGTTTTTCCCCACCATACCAGTAAGTAACAAATAAAAAAATAACTAACGCTCTACGTCATTGCTTTCCGCTGCACATCTCACTTGAAGATTTCCGCATCCAAAACGAAAGCGCTTTAAAACTCGGAAAACCCTGTAAAAAATCAATAACATTCTATTAAAACCATTCAGGGGTTTGCCCCCCCCCCCAGACCCCTGCAGTAGAAACACTAAATACGAGTTACGGCAACGGGTCCGTTCGCTGGAATGCTCACTACCGCTCTCTAATATGGTCGACCTAGCCCCAATGTTGTGGATTTTTCACAGGTTTATCAATTTTAATAATATCTCCATCCAAAACACCCGACCCGACCTGTGTGCGACCCCGTCCTGCAGTGTCTGCACGTATGACAGACAAACTAGAGAATTGGGCTGGTAGTGCGTGTTTGGATTGAAATTAATTTGCCGTGATGTCAGCGTACGCTGCTGGCAAGACGGGAAAGCGATACAATGGACAGGTAGCCATAACCCTGCGGGCATTAATGTGGGCGTTTATGCACGCATAGCAGAACCGTTGGCGGCACTGTCGGCAGTGAACGGGGCTTGTGATTGCCCCATGGCAGATGGGGCATGCGTCCACAGTTGCCGGTGTTGTTGCCGGTGCTGTTGGTGATGTTGGTGAAGCTGACACCGCTGCTGCTACAAATACCGGAACCTGTTGTGGCATAGGCAGACGCACAGCTGGTGTCACAGGCGGTGGCTGCAATGGTTGGAATGCTGCAGCGACGGGTCGAAGCTTCCGCCTTTCGCGACGGCGGGCATTGCGCTGGGTCCGTCGCTCTGCTTCCACCTGCGGCCGAAAGAGAATTGTATGACATATTCGACGAGCGAGATGGCGACGTACGGACGCTGCGTGCGCAAACGTATGCCCACAAAGAGGGCACGAGAGCGAGGTGTCCATCCTATAAATGTAATGAGGTTGTAGCGAAGCAGTCGAGGTGTACTTCTTCTAATGATAGGCATCTATGAACAACCCAAAATACTCATGTTGAATTTTGTTGTGGGTGGGTGGGTCGTGCGAAATACCCATAACCCATTTATTCTAAAACCAAATTTGAGAACCCTGATCTGGGGGTGCAACTCTGGCTGGAAGAGGACTACGCTGCCCAACTTGCAGCTAGTGGTGCGGCAGCATCTTCGTCGGCGGGCGGCGCGGATCAAGGCCCAAAGATCGAGGAGGTCGACTAAGGCAGAGTAACAACTTAAAGCTCGATGAGCTCCAGTGTATGCTGGCAACAGATTCGCACCCGTGGTGTTGTGCATTCAATGCAATTGTAGGCTGCAAAGTAAAGATGCAGCAAAGTGCTGCAATGCAGCTGACGACTAAGCCTGTCTAAACCGATTATGAGTATAATAATTATAATTTTTTTATAATTATAAGAATATGATAATATCATCTTTCGATCTCTGTTTTCCCCGTTTAATTTTATATGATTCTGTACAAAGCCGCCAGATGCCTGCAATAATAGTAAAATCTGCGATGTCTATGCAAAAAAAAAAATTATAAGGGCGTTGTACTTGATATTTGTATTGAAGCGATACCTACTTTTTTCTCTGTGGATCACTTTATTTCATCCCTCGAACTAGAGGATTGGGCTGGTAGTGCTGTTTGTTTATAAGTACGATTGTGATTATCTTGACTATAATGCGTGCCACCACGAAGATAACTGGTTTTGACAATTGCTGACAATGTAGCACGAGTCGATTGATAGCTAACGACTGAGAATAACAAGTCTGTTTCTATCACACACACCGGGCCGCCGTGATGAAGAAGAGCGGGGATAGAACCACGCACCAGCGCCCATCAAGATAACGGCGGAGCAGATCCTGCTAGAGACGGGCTACGAATGTACTAGTACTTAAGTACACGTCAACTCATCAACTCATATATCGTAACGTGCATCATGTAAGCGAGCTTAGCTGCCGCGGCAGCCACCCGACCCTGCGGGGTCATATATTGAGCTGCCGCGGCGCGTAGCGAGCTACCAGAACACATGCGAACGTACACATCAACTCATCAACTTTTCCACCACACATTAACTTTATTAATCTATTTATCACGTGCAGCATGTACATGTAGGCGAACTCGGTGACAGCAAATCGGGTTGAACAACCGTAGCGAACAGCTGCCTGAAGGTTTACGCTAGAAACCACAACCTGCCATGTACGGGAGCAAAGCATTTAGTTCCTCCTCAACCACAAAAGCTCTCGATAGCACCCACCGCAATTTTTCTGGTCGAGCTGTTGGGTATGATCATGTCCAAAACGATCCGCAGCGTTCGATGCAGATGCATTACGAATCGTAAGTGATCGCTTTTGTACAGTTTGAGATCTAACGTATCTTATCTCTTCAATGCGCATGTGTACTGTTTGTTAAATCTCACTGGAACATACATATTCGGAATAGTGCATGTGTGAAACGTAAAACTCATCCAGCTTAACGTATAATTCCATTTAAGCCTCCACTTTCACCTGCTATATCATATACTTTTGACCTGTTATCCTTTCCAAAAATTCAATACCTTATACAAAAAGGAGCATTTATGAGACCCTATCATTTGAAATTTGTATTAAATCGATACCTTCTTGGCCTGGAGCGAATTAATCCCTATTGGGCTGTCCGTCCTAACGTGACCGTTAGCACTACCAGGATTAATCCCTATTGGGCTGTCCGTACAACGTACCCGTTGCACTACCAGGGTAATTCGTTTTTAGCCACGAGCGCCACGTAGCGGACACTCTGAATGAAGGTCTTCTGATGTTGATGTGTGTTGTTTTCGCACTTGTTCGACGTAAAGCAAAATGCGGAATGAATGAATTAGAAAAGCTTAAACGAAATGAAACATGCTCGACTAGTCCCGGAGCATCCTTGCAGTAGCTTGAAGTTGAAGATAAAGTTGCAACTGCAAGGCGTGCCTGATCGCCAGACACTCAGGCCTGACCGTCGTACTCCGTCCTCGGCACGCGCGTACAGTCCTTGGCCGCCGGGCTTGCTTGGCTTGTCGTCCGGCATGATATCCTCGTTGAAGTTGCAGCTGCTGGTGGCGGGCTTCAACCACGCTAACAGCAGCTGCTGGAGCAAGCTGGCGACAACACCACCCTTCTGAAGGGCTTAACCACGGAGCAACGCGTTCAGATCCAGCCCCGACGGGAGCTTTTTAGTTTTGGCTGTTCGACGGTGAGCGCGAATGAAATGTTTCGCCATCACCGGCACATCGTCCAGTAGAGTAGCAGCGGGTTCCCAGGAATCTTCGGTACTGGAGAGACCACGCCAGTTAACCAAGAGCTCAAACCGTTTGTCCGCCTCACTGTAGCGTGAAGCGAGGATCTTGGCGACGACGTGACCTTCACTGTTATGGGCGATGTAGTGAAGCAGCTCCTCGGTGACGTCCAAAGTGTCGTCGCTGTAAAACTTGAGCCTCGACGCGTGAACTTCAGGCTCGTCGCCAGTGATCAGGTTTTTCACAGTGAAAATCCAGATGGACACAGCCCTCGTGACTTGAGCCGGACCGCACCATTTCACACGGAGCTTCGCACGCGTGTGCGCCCAGACGTCCGCGTAAAGAACATAATCGCTGATATCATACTGTGCCATTGACATGCCGGTAGTGCGAGCGTGTTTCCGCCCTTGAGCTCGAGCAGCGCGACTAGCTTGGGCGACAGACTTGTGCATATTGTCAGAGCTTCACGCAGCGCATCGAAAACCGATTCACGTGTCGCCGTGAGATTGGACAGCGTCGTGGGCTCGAGTGGTGTCGGCAGGGAGACGGCGTCCAGCGGCGACATAGCAGGTGTGGTGAGGTGCCTTCCAGGAATCCCAGACTTAGGCTCCCAGATCCCAGTATACTACCAGAATCCCAGAACCACAGCCCCTTGATCCCAGAATCACTCGACTCTCGGATGAGTCGAGCGGGCGTGTGCGCCTCGCTTTGCAATCCCTTGACCGGTTCTTGACTACGGATACGCTGTGGGCCCAGACGCGGGTCGG
>JAIKVD010000334.1:0-21913 GCA_024679075.1 Phytophthora uliginosa
CTCGTCGTCGACCGCGACGCGTTCCCCACTCTGGAGAGCCTCCAGAGCGATCTCTGGCTCGCGTTCGAACCTCCCCAAGATGAGTCGCGCATGAGAGCTGAGTTCTTCGCGCTTAAACAAGACAAGATGACGATGCGCGATTACGTCCAGCAGACGCAGCACCTTGTCTCGTGTGTTATCACGAGTCCCGTCGACATGGCGTCACAGGTCCACGTCTCGTCTTCGAGATGCGTGAAGAGATGACGCGTTACTGTCTCACGCGCGCCGAACCGAAGATCTTGGAAGAAGCATTTTCCCTCGCGCTTCGCGAGGACTACACGGTCGCGTCTTCATATTCCCAACCTCCTAGCCCCTCCGTGCAGTATGCACACTTCAATGCCTCCACCAACAGCGGCGACCCGAGGCTGATCATCGTCAGTCGTTTTGTCACCGGCGCGCGGCGTCCTCTCCTGGACTCTGGAGCGTCGAACAATTTCTTCCGCGCGTCCTGTTTGTCACTGCTCCCAACGGCGATCACGAGAGACCTGGTGAGCTCGTCATCAAGCTGGCCGACGGAAGACCACACCGCGTCCCGCGGCGCGCCATCTCGCTGCCATACACGTTCGATGGTTTCCGGAGTAATGATGAGTTCTTGGTCTATGAGACGAATCACACGTTCGTCTGCATCCTTGGGATACCGTGGCTGGCACGGTATCAGCCGCAGATCGACTGGCTGGCCCGATCGGTCAAACATCGGAGCGGCTTCGACGTCGGTGAGGTGTTCACCCACCTGCTGGTTGCACCGTCGGACTGGCCGCACGTCCGGGTCGTGGACCAATCCGCCACGATGCAAGCCTTGCACAGAGCGAGCGATGGACCTCTGTGTACGGTATGTGCCGTGGTCCTGGATAATGTTGACAACGAGGTGGTCGAGCGAAGGCGACTCCCGCATGACAACGAGGTGGTCGAGCGAAGGCGACTCCCGCAGAACAACGAGGCGGTCGAGCAGGAGTTGCTCTCGCTTGATACCGGCGTGGTGGAGAGCGAGCTCCCGCGCCTAGAGGAGGGTGAAGCAATCTCCAGCGGCAGCAAATTATCAGTCTTGAGCAGGGGCTCGAGGCGTACGAAGACGATTAAAGCCACGTCGCACCTCCGGCAATTCCAAGCATGTACTGGTGGAGTCTGTCTGCGCCCTCGAGTACATGGAGGGAGCTCCACATCGTCGTCAAACCATCGAGGTCGCGAGCCCTCCTCGCGACGCTGCGTCGATCATGCGCCTACGAGGCCTCTCCTGGAAGGACTTTCTGCGCGACCTCAAGAACGGCGACATCGAGCAAGTGTGCTTAATCACCGATGACACCTCGGAGACTCACATGATCAACACTGTCGGCGGCGAAAATGCGACGACTCGCCCCAGCAGTGCCGAGCCGAAGTCAAGCAGGCGAAGAGCGCTTCGCGGCCCAGTCATGGGATTCACTTCGCGATTCCGGCAATCCGGTGTACGACATCGCCCGCAAGTACGCGGACGTTTTCCTGGACAAGATTCCCGCTGAGCTTCCAGCCGACCGTGGTGTACGGCACGAGATTGACCTCATGCCCGATACGAAATACTGTGTGACACGACAGTGGTCACTGCCTCGAAATCAAGTCAAGGCAATCGACGAGTTCTTCAAGGGTCGACGTAAAGCTGGCCACGTACGTGAGAGCATCTCGCCGCACTTGAGCCCGACCTTCTGCGTGAAGAAGGCCACTGGCGGATGGCGCATCGTTCACGCTTTCAATAAGCTGAACGACGCCACCATCCCAGCGCAGACCCCGATCCCACGGAAGGACATGGTCTTGGACTCCATGTCGGGCAGTGTGATCTACAGTGTAGTTATCTCGATCCCGGGCGTCTTTCTCGTTACGCCCCGGGGTAGGTTGATAATTAACACCGGTTGTCCACCTCGGCAGCTGGGGAGCACCTCAGTCTTTCAGTGCGAGGCTGTTCAGTGGCGACCAGACGTTACTGGCCTGCACGCATGGCTAGGATAGGGATGGCTAGGAGGAGGCATTAGCAGCACCAGTGGTCGGTTAGCCCCACTGGCTGCCTCCAGCGTCTTAACCGGTTATATGCACCGGACGATAGAGCCCTTCGCGCACTGCACATGCGAGCCCTTCGTCCCTCGGCCGAGGAGCTTCAACTTCCACAGCCCCCGTGGTCTCTCCTGCCGCCCTATTCGCCCACTGCCCTCATCTGTGCACGAGCCTACCTTTGCCTACCTTTGCCAATACCGTCGCTTCGTTCTCGCCTGCTGAACCAAAGACCGGAAACCCGTGCGTTCGGCACAACTCGTGTGTATTAGTCTCGACTTTCCACTAACCAGTGCAAAATCTCATCTGAGGGTCGAGTCGGCTGGCCGCCACTCGTTGCCCTCCTACTTTTCCTATGCCTATACTTACTCCTAGTCACGAGCGCCTTCCTAGCCTACTGGACCTCTCCCTCTTCGACTCCTTCACTCTTGTTCCGAGGTCTCTCATCCTCACACTCCTGTCCTTGATCTCGCCTCGCCTTGGTCGCATACTTCTCTGTCCTTGTCCTTGACGGGTCGCCCTCCGCCTGCGATCTTCTGCCGTCGCCGCCGCTACTTCAATTCCCACTGCTTGCTCGACGCTTGCCAGTAGCCGGTGGTGCTAGTCCACTGGCTCGCTCCTTGCCACCACACGCCTCTGAGCGTACACCGCGCGCCGATCTGGCCGATGGCAACCACACTACTCGCTTGTCAAGTCGATCACCAGCACGTGATCGTCCAGCGGCCTTCCGTCGTGGCTTCTGGCCACGCGACGGGCCGTCCTACTACAACAGTGCGATCGATCTGACTGATGGTTTCTATCAGATCCTAATGCGAGAAAGCGATATCCCCTTCACCACGGCCAGCGCCCCAAGCCGCATGCTCTGGGAGTGGCCCGTGATGCCACAGGGTCTCAAGAATGCTGCAGCAACGTTCAACCGTATGATATCTCACGTGCTTCGCCCGCTCCGAGACTTGGCTCCGAGCAACTTCGATGACATTTTCGTCCACAGTCGCGCTGAGGGAGAACTCAGCGCAGTCGAAGTACATCTGCGCCACCTGAAGCAAGTCTTCCAAGTGATGCGCGAGAAGAAGCTGTATACAAACTTGAAGAAGTGTGTCTTCTGTGCGCCCGAGATCCCAGTAATCGGGTGTTACGTGAGCAAGGACGGCGTCCGTGCAGACCCAGAGAAAATCACGTCGATCTGTTCGAGGCCTGCGCCCACGAACCCCACAGAACTGCGGCAGTGGCTGGGGTTGGGGTTGGCAAACTACCTCCACAAGTACACGAAAAATTACGCCGGGTTAATCCAGCCGCTGTCGTCGCTGCTGAAGAAAGATGACACGTGGTCGTAGCGTCCTGTGCATCAGGCGGCTTTCGACTCTGTGAAGAAGAGTCTATCGGAGACTCCGATTTTGATGCTCCCAGACGATTCGAAGCCGTTCCACGTTGTGTGCGATGCAAGTGACTTTGCCATCGGGTGTGCCATCATGCAGCTCGACGATGAGGGCCGTGAACGCGTCGTGAGCTACCAGTCACAACAAATGAAGCCAGCTTAAAAGAATTATCCCGTCCACGACAAAGAGCTTCTCCCAATGCGCTACGCTCTGATTAAATTCAGGGTGTATCTCCTCGGGGAGCAAACTTTCGCTGTCTACACGGATCATGCCTCGCTGTGCACCGCAACCAAGAGTCCACATCTCTCGCAGCGTGTGGCCCCCTGGTTGTCTTTCTTCGCCGAGTACAACTTTGTTGTTCACTACAAACCCGGCAAGAATAACATATTTGCTGACGCGCTGTCCCGTCGTCCGGACTATGATCCCAGACGCGACATTGGTCATCAGGCTACCGCTGATGACGATGAAGACGATGAGTGTGTCTGCTGTCTTGAGCTCGGAATCAACACGACGATCTTGGCTCCAGTGTTGTCGCTTCGCGAGCAGATCGTCGACTCGTATGCCAACGACCCGTTCTACGCCAACATCATCGCGCACCTCCGTGATCCCAGCGCTGCGTCCTTAAAAAAAGTTGACGGGACCGACTCGCGACCACATCAAGCGTTACCAGCTTGACGGTCCCATGTTGAAGTTCACGATGGACACATTCGACTCACCGCGCGTCGTCATCCCGGCCGATGACGACCTCCGTGCTCGTTTGGTCCATGAATACCATGATGCCCCCGTCGGAGGTCATCTCGGCCGCGTGAAGACGTTTGCTGCTCTCTCTCGTGACTTCTTCTGGTCTCGGATGTACAAGTGGATACGGAAGTGGGTCCGATCCTGTGAGACTTGTCAACGAGTCAAGCCATCGCCTTCGTCGCAGGCCCCGCTGCGTCCGTTGCCCATCGCCACGGAAGCATGGCGATCCGTCAGTATGGACTTCAGCTTTGGCCTGCCTCCGGACGACCAGGACCGCACGGGCGTCCTGGTCCTCGTCGATCGCTTCAGCAAAATGGTCCATTTCGCTCATGTTGCCACGCATGTGACGGCCGAAGGTACGGCCGCTCTGTTCCTCGACTTGATATTCCGGCATCATGGCCTGCCGGAATCCATCGTGTCCGACCGTGATCCGAGGTTCACGTCGGCTTTCTGGAATCGCCTCTTTGAGCTGCTTGATATGCGGCTGCTGATGTCGACGGCGGCTCATCCGGAGACAGACCGACAAACGGATCGCGTCGATCGCGTCTTGGAAGATGTCTTTCGCTGCTACGCCACGTCCTTCGCCTCGTGGGATTCCTTCCTGCCCCTCGCCGAGTTCGCCATCAACAACGCTGTTCACGCGTCCACCGGGCTGACGCCGTTCTTCGTCAACAACGCGCGGCACCCGCGCGTTCCGGCGCTGCTTGCTTTAAGGTCAACCACGGAGAGCACGAGCTCCACTCTTGGGGGGGGGGGTCTGGAGGAGCGCCGAGTGCGTCGGCGCTAGTGTCGAGTGAAGCTGTCGGAGGCGCGAGAGCCGCGCGAAGCACAGTCACTGGGTCGGTCCCACCGGTTGCTCCGTCCGTACCGGTTTCCAATACCGGTACCCCCGGGATGACCGCGACTGGTCATGGCATCGCATCGAGGACTCGCTCGCAGACTGCGAGTTCTGCGAGTCCTGCATCTTCCGACGCGACGGGTACCGTCGTGCCTCCGGTCGCCAACTTCGCTCCCAAGGAAGTTGCTTCACTAGTCAGTTCCGCTGCTGTCTCAGACTTCCTACTCCCTCGACAAGCCCTCACGCGGTTTGTGCGTGACGCGCTCCAAGCGGCCGTGAACAATCAGAAGGAGAATGCAGACAAACGAGGTCGGAAGCACACAGCAGTCTTCCGACAAGGCGATCGATCCCTCCTATCAAACTTTATTAGCCTGTTTTGCAGAACCATCTGCAAAGCACAATACAGTAATACTTGAATTGATTAATTACTCGTTTCAGGACAGAGCAAGAGAAGCTGCGGTGTCCTCCTCCAAGGTCAGCACATCAGGACAAGTTCTACTACATGTAATCCGACAGAGCACTTACGCTCACCGAGTTCAATCCGCCTCTCTAGACCCGACGCGGCTTTCCGCACAATAAGCATTGCCAAAGCGAAAACGCTGAATCTTGCCTCGTTTTCACGATCCTCTGTCCATCGCACATATTTCCAATCCAAAGATCCCGGAACTGCGTTATACTTGTTGTTTTCTAATCCACTTAGTCCAGTGGTCCAGGCACTCGCCATGCAGTTTTCATTTTCATATTCTCATCGCGTCGAACTGCTGTGCTCCACTCCAACGTCCAATACCGACCATTTCCATGGTGTCGTTCATCGCCTTCTCTGCTTTCGCCGTCGCCTCCGTTGCTGGTGCATCCCTTGACATTGGCCAGAACGCGCAAGTCTCCATCGATGCTCTCCAGGTTGGTGACTTCTACCGCCCTTCAAGTGACGAAATCACGGCATACGCCGACTCGACCTCCCCTGTTCCGTTCCGTCGGTCGCCGTGCCCGGGTCTGAACTCGCTTGCCAACCACGGCCACATCCCGCGCAGTGGCAAGAACATCACCCACGAGAACCTGGGCGCGGCCCTCATGCCCGTGTTCAACTTCGACAGCAACTTGACCCAGACGCTGCTGAACCAGGTGCCGCCCACGTTCTCGCTCGACATCATCTCGCGTCACAACGTGCTAGAGCACGATGCGTCTCTAGTGCACAACGACGCGTACTTCGGCGGCGACCCGATCAACGTCAACGAGAGTCTGGTTGAGGACTTGTTGAGTCGCTCGCTCGACGGCAGGACCCTCGGCGTGACTGAGGTCGGCGAGACACGCAGAGACCGTCTGGCTGCGTGCGGAGCCAACAATCCCCAATGTGTCTTCGGCGCCAACCAGACCACGACCTCATACCTCGAGGCTGCTGTGTTTATCGTCGGTGGTAACGTGAACGAGTCTGTGACGTTGGAAGCTGCGCACTCCTTCGTGTGGGACGAACGTATCCCCGACAACTACGTGGCGTCTGCTGAGCCCGTTACTCTTTCCTACATACGATCTGTCATGGGCAAGCTTTTGGCGTGCTTAAACAGAATGCCGACTGTGAAATGAATAAACCTCCACTAGTATATACTTAAGTATTTATTTTTGAGTTGTGACAGTCTAACAACCTTCTTTGGTCGATCTGGATTTACCCATCGGTTTGTCAAGTGGCTGTTGGTTTGTGTTGAGCTCTTGAGTGAAAATCCACAACTGGGGTTGACTTCGTTGCCCGAAGTTTTATCTGTCTCCAATGTCTTCCAAGTACGGAGTGTTTCTGGCAAGGTTGAGCAGCCTGCATTTTGTTGACCGCCGCAAGAGATATTATGACCCAGTTACTCCACTTGAAGGACACGTACACAGGATAAATAGTTCCTGTATTGGACTTAGTCACTTCATGATGGTCACTGGTCGCATTTTTTTGAGCTGTTGAGAAAAGCGTTGGCTTACCAGCAGTGTGGTGATTGCCATTTCAACTTGAAATCGGTTCACGAAATGCCAATCAATACAAAATGTGTTTGTATGAAAATGACAGCACCTTTCTCATTGAGTTAGCTTGACGAGTACAGCAATTTACGCTAGGATTGCTCCATGCCTGCAATTTCTTGAGAGAGTTTCACTGAATTTGGCTGCAGGCTTGCGCTCGATTTTTCTTTCCAAATGAGTGCACCTTCGACGGCCCAATTTGCATTTCATTTACACTAACGGTCAGCAGTATTTGCTGCCCTGCAACACCCACGTATAGATCTTCGCAGCCTGTGCCTCACACCAACGATTGTTTCACCAGCTTTCGAACCTCCGCATCGCTTTGTAAGAAGCACATCAACATTTGTCGACATTCGTTCTCAAGTTCCCCCTTCGCTTTTTCCTCCTTAGACAGTCTGTCTGATAGTTCTCGGATCTTCTTGCCCTGTAGAGCTTTTCCGGCCTCCGTAACAGAAGGATTTAATGCCCTCACCAATTGAGTTTGGTCACTCAACTGTTCCTCCAAATGGCCCATTTCCTTGGTCTTCATCTCCACCTGTGTAAATACTGCCGCTAATTCTTCGTGTTGTCCACACCCTGGTGGTGCTGAATCTTCTTCTAAAAGCGACACCAATGACACCTCCTCACCTGTCCAGCTGCAGGTAATCAAGGCAGCTAACGCAGAAGAACGTTGCTCCTTTTTCTGGTTAATCGCGACGACAAGCTCCATAATCTCCCTTTGGTTTTCCATGGCCTGGACGTCGTCAACCTCTTTGATTGTCTTCGCGAATTCAAGGGCATCGTTGACTGCTATCTCATTTGTCATGATCAAGTTGTTCAGGTGTTTGTATTCCTCAATCAGCTGACGCTTCAAGCCAGAGTCCACGAGAAGTGGAGCGGGTGACGCTTGATCACTGCAATGACTAACATTTTTCCCTGGGACAGCAAGATGCGGCGGTGAAGATTCCGTATCAGCTTCGACCCCCTGGCTTTCGATGTGGTCGCCTTTCGTTCGAATGGCGCTGTTTTCTTCGTATAAATTGGATTGAGGTGGATCAGTTGACGGGGGGAGTGACTTCGCATCATCACAAGCCTTTGCACACGATTCCACCCGATGATCTTTCTCATCACGCCGCAAACCTCGATTCAAAACACTTCGGATGCCAGCAACGTTGTGGCAAATTTCAACTTCTCTTTGGAGCTTCACCACTTGAGTTTCAAGCTCCTGCACACGATCGATAAGCGATGCTGCCCAGCTCGGAAGAGCTTCCGGTGAGGATGTAACTTTCGCTGTTTGTGCGCCACTGTCTGGTACGGGATGCAACGTGATGTCAGCGCTGGTAGGTTCTGGGTAAAGATCAGTCGGGACTCTTGATAAATGAGCACTCTGACCACTAGACGCAGGAAGTTGTGCTGAGTTTTTCACGTTTGCTCGCACTTCCGTCTGGCACAGAGGCGTACGAGTGATAGTTTCAATTTGCTCAGATTTTCTTTCCGCGTCACCTACAAACTTCATAGCAGCAGCAACAGTATCACTTGTTGCGCCGGTTAAAGGTGGAGGTCTCGGTAATGAAGCTTTCGGTTTAGCAGTGTGCGTATGACTTCCACCCTTCCGTTGACGCAGGGAGTCGTAATTCTCTGGTGTTGGCGTCGCCCTAATTTTCATCGAGCCCGAAGTAGTTTTTTGCTGAGCGTCCTGACAACTGTACCCATGCTCTTCAGTCAGTTGGGAGCGCCGTGGCAAAATTGTTTTCCCAGAATGCAGCGACACTGGTATTTCCTTTAACTGGCGCTGGGAGCCGAGCGACATACCACTCAGCTTACCGTCATCAATACGCTGTTCATCTCGAACTCTTGGAAGAGAAGCTTGGGTCAGTTCAGGACAAGACGACGACGACAAAAAGTGTCGACTCTGTTCTTCTCCCGAATACGCAGCAGCACGCTTGGTCGTCAATCGAGCGTCCGCTGCCTCCAAGCCCCTGAGGTGGTTCGACATCTCAACGCCGTCGTTCATGTCACGCCGCAGTTGTTTGCTCTCGGGTTCATACTGCAAGCTGCTTGTGAACGAATAGCTCCGCTTCCTCCCGAACGCATCCAGCTCCGTGTCAATGGGGCCGACTCTCAAGTAGGCTTAGGAAAACCAATAGTTGCGCTCCTTGCTCGGATCTGCTCTCAAGGCAGCCAGACTTTGGCCTCGCTTCGTCAGCCAACGCTCAAATCTCTGCGTATATTTCTGCCAACTCTCCTTCGGGAACAACGGGACTGGGATTCCTCGGGACGACAGCGTTGCGGGCTCCGACGATCGCATATCTCGCGTCGCAATTGGTTTACAGTAGTCAAACGCATGGTCAATAGCTGGCGACGTTGCTCGTCGGCCGTCACTGGAGTTCTGCCATTGCTATGCGTTTTGTTTGATGGGACGTGACGTTGGTCCCTTATTTTTTAAGGCGGATCTTGAAGCGGCGCATACTACAAAGAGTTTTGTCATGTCCCGACGCTACTTGACGCCAGTGTCTGCATCTCAACGCACAGCGCCGTCCTCGGGTGATTCCTCGTATGAAAGCTTCCAGAAGCTTTTTGCATCTGCTGCAGACCCGCAGACGCGAAACAACCATGCGCGGCACTTGGCTCTCACGAAAAACATCCTCTACGAGAACGAACTCGGGTACGAAGTACCCTGGAGCTTGACTGAATCAATGCCTAGTAAAAAGATTGACACGGCTGCTTTGGTGACTTAGGTGGAAGGTGGCGGAGTTGCCGCTCGTGAGTGAACTGCTCCAGTTGGTAGCCAACAAAGTGCTGGACGGAGTTCCACAATTCGCTGAGCAACTTGTCCTCGCGGTCATGCGATGTTGCAAGGTGAGGAAGGACTCAGCTTCGAGTCGTACGTTTGTGTCGTGCTGATGGTGGTTCCTGTGTGCAGCCGTTCATCCGGCAAAAGTCGAACGAAGAGATCACCAACCCGAGTCTGCTCCACGACATTCTCCCTACACTCGGAGAGCTCTTGTCCTTCGGCGACATTGAGGTGCAGGTTGCAGCTGCTGAGGCATTGCGGGTGTTTGCAACTGGAGCATGTAAGACGATAGCTCAGGGCTTTTGCTAGTGTGTGCTGCTTACTTGGATGTTGCGTGGGTGAAACCAGGTTTGCCACGAGTTGCGCCCAAACCGAGGAGCAACAATGCTGAAGGAAAATCGGATGACTTGCGAGTGACACCTCGAATCTTTAGCCAGAACCTCATGGAGGAGACGGGGACGGTGGACGCGGTCGTGGCAGTCATGCACGATCTGTTCCCCGACGATGACTCCAAGGACGAAGAAGAGCAAGAGTTCCAATCAGTAGAGAATGCACCAGATTCGACAGAAGGTCTTGAGATGACAGAGGAGCAAGCTCCGACGCAAAATCAAGAGGAGGAAGAATCTGCAATCAATGAGGATGAACAGGGCGAGGAAGTGGTTGTCGAAGCAAGTCCACAAGATGTCGAAATGCCGCAATCCACTAAAAAGCCTGTATCGGCTCCTCCGTTTGGCCGCAAGAGTTCTTCTCATCGCGATGGGAATACCAGTATTGATGAGAACGAAGATGCGAAGGAGGGGGACATCCTATCACAGCTCGGTCAAGTATCTGCTCGATCTACTAAGCCAGCCTCCGCCCCTAGCGCAATTCACCGAGGGTCAAATAGAGTGGAGGATGCAAGCAGTGAATCATCCAGTGCTGGTATCCAGCAGAGCCGAGATGAAACTCCCGAACGCGGCGGAAGTGCTTCCAGCAGACCTGGGTCAACCTCTATGTATGCTGAACAAGGCCAACAAGATACTGGTAGCAGCGTGGAAGAGGAACTGGTACGCGTGATTGGGAACGCACTTCCTATTCAGATGAGGCTCTCAGTGTTGCTGTTTCCACTCGTTCATTTGTTGTACGAGCTTTCGGCGTACCAACGTTGTGCTGAGGTACTCGTTGTGAGTGGCGCACTCCACTACATCGTTTTCATCTTCGAAAACATCACGAACCCGCAGGACGAGCTCTTGCCGCTGTGTCTCGAAATCTTGTGGAATGTGCTGGAACTTAGCCACGAGAAAATATCGGCAGTCGCCAAGTGCGCGTCGAGAAAGGAACTGGTTGAAGTTTTCCGGTTGCGAAATGCCACGTTCTTCCTGGGCAACGAGTTCACATTTCAAGCGCTGTTGCATGTGTTGGAACTTCTCCTTGCTCACGGGTATCGCCAGCAAGACAAAGAGATGCGTAACGAGTGCCTGATGATCTTGCAGTTGCTGGCCAAAAGACGGCGCTCCAAGGACTTCTTTTACTCGACGGGCTTGACCGCCTGCCTGTTTTCCTATGCCACTTCGGCCGAACTCTCTCATGCGAATGCTTCAGGACTCTCGCCAGGGCGTTCTCAGCAGGATAAATCCTCCGCTACAGCGTCAGCTATTACGGCCAGCAGCCAGTTTTACGCTACAAACAGTGACGAGGACTTCGAGTTTAAGCAGATGCTGTGGTTTGTGCTCGCTGAGATATCCTGCGATCATCAAGCCAATCTGAGCGAGCTCGTGCAATTCAGATTCATGGAGGTGTGGCTCTCGTACGCGACTGCCAATAATGGTGGCGTGAACCCGCAACAGGATCAGGGTGCTCCATCACGTGCTTCGGCTCACAAGTATTCAACTCCTCAGCTTCAACTACTGCAATGGACGGCGCTCAGTGTGCTTAATCACGTAGCCCCTTTCGTGGTCGAACACTTCTACGAGATAGGCGGACACGTCAAGTTGCTGGAGTTTCTTCAGCTCAACAAGGGAAGCGAAGATGTGCTAGCCTCTGCCTGGCTGTTGATGCTCCAGATAGCTCCGCCACAGCCGTTCTTTCAAAGCGAGCTGGGCAACCTTGGCGCCATCGAGACTGCAATGGACATATTCGAGGCACCCCCATCGCGACATACGTTTGCAATTCGTCGGAATGCCATTTTGGCGTGCGCCAGTATGTGCCGTAACGACGATGGATCGAATCGCAAGCGCTTCCGTCTTGCCAATGGCGTCCACGCACTCGTTCAGCACCTCGAGTTTGACCCGTCGCACTCGGTTCTGGAGGAAAACATCCTCGTTGGTATCATCGACGCTGTGCGTTCATGTGTGATTGGATATCTTGAGAGCGAGACGGCCTTCATCAACGAGGATGGCGTACCAAAACTACTTTCGATCTTGGGATCAGCACCGAAGGCGCTGAAACACCAGGCGCTAGCGGCACTAGCCGAAATTTGCGTGAACCCTGCAGCAATTCCGTCTTACCAAATGTGGCGTTGCGATCAACCTGGTGACAACAACAATGCTAGTGCGAACGAAGTGCTGCTTCGCATCTACGCAGACGAAGAGGCTGCTGAAATGCGTGCTAACCAGGACTCTGATGATAGCAAGGCCAACTCAGCTGCACAATCGACAAACGACCTGGTAGTATCGACCAATGTGCGGCACAGTGCCTTCCAGTCCGTCACGACCTGTAGGAGCCCCTTTATCGTCACGCCAGAGACCATCGGCCCAAGCGATGCACCACCGTCACCGACGAGCAGACCAGAATCTCCAGCTTTCGCTCGGCTAAAAGACGCTCTAAAGGCCGGGCAGGGGTTGGCATCGGAGAAGCAGGCAACGCAGTCCATCCTGCAGCTGGAGAGTCATCAACTCCACCCAGAAGTGAACCTGAAGGCCAAAATCTACTCCGTCTTGGCGAATGTGTCTTTCGCTTGCGAGACTGAAAGCCTCACGCCACAAGATCAGGTCATGCTGGAGATTGCAAAGGAGTACCCGACGTTCAAGCTCGGCGAGATGTGGCAAAACGTGGAGCGCGCTCTGCATGCTGAGGGTGTACGCCCGATCTACGCGGACGCTCTCTACATCCGCCAGAACATCGAGCACGCCTACAACATTTCCGTGTGTACCAAGCTCGCCCAGCAAGAAGTGTTCACACGCTCGCGGCAGCAGAACACAGAGCGTGAAGACGCCTTCTTCGAGCAGATTCTGCGCCAAAAGCACCAAGAAGCTCAAGCGGAAGAATTCCACCGCGCTAACCGCCGTCAGAACTCCACGATGCAACTTCATCTCGACGCCAAGAAAACCCGTTTGGAGTTTATGCGCCGACAAGATCCAGCCGCTTTCGCCGCCTACGAAAGTGAGGAGCGCTGTCTCATCCGTGATCCTCCTCCTGAATACGTCGATGAGCACGAAGCTTACCGAACGTTGCAGCAAAATGAGGCAGAGCTGCGCGGCCGACTCAGTACTATCACTCGGTCTCGAAAGTACACGGTATAGTCACAAGCACCAGAACCTTGGAGCGCTAAATTCTGAACAATCCACAGGATTTTAAAAAAATCTGTCGAATCTGTCTTGGCGATTAAGCGTCCTCAAGGTCAGCGCTTTCAGCGCGCAGGTCCTCCAGAACTTCATTGATGCGGACCACACAGTCGGTGTGTTTGGCCGTCAGCGTCTGCACCGACCGCTCCAAAAACGCGATCGTAGACTCATCGGGCTCTGGCTGCTTCGTTGCATCGCTTAGACGCATTTTCTCAATCAGCACCGCCGACGTCTATCAAAACATCACAACAGCAGCAACACGTCAGTTGCGTTAATTAACTAAAAAACACAATTCTACGAAATGAATATTTCTCTACCCGTAGCAGTTTCTCCTTCTCTTCCAGCTGCACTTTGCGAAGAAGCTGTGCAATGGCCACTTGCTGCTTCTCGTCACGAAGCAGCTTCTCGACGCAGTTAATCTGCTCACTGACAGCCGAGAAGCGCTCAGTAATCCCAGAGCCTACATCAAGAAAAATGTTGGACGTCAGATCCCAAACTTTTAGAAATTCTAAATTTAAGAGCTCCTATCAACTCACAGAAGCCGGGGAACTGCTCCGTTTTTTGGTGCACTTGGAATCCCCTGCAAATGGGCACGCACATTAATGTGATAACGCCTCCCCAATTAGAATATGTTACTGGCAGCAACGCACTGGCGGAACTCGGTGTAGATCTGGACGCGCGTCTCCTGCAGACGGTGGAAGGTCTGCACCAGCTCTCGGGCGCTCAGCAGCGCCAGGTCCTCCGGCTCCTGGGTCTCCTGTGAGTCCGGATTTTCTTCCTTCTTGGAGTCATTCGCGTTCTGCGGCTTGTTCTCAGCGTGCTGCTCGTCCTCGCAGTGCTCATGGGCATGCGCAGGCCGCGTGGTCAGCAGCGAGAAGCACTCCTGGAACTCCATCGGTAGTCTACTTGTTAGCTCGCAAAAACCACTCTGGATAGGAATAAAATATGTTTTTGAGTGGTACAAAATGTGTTTGCGTACAAACACTAGTTTTAAGCACTATACCTAGATTTGTATCAGTACAGATTTGTACGTATGACTAATTAGCATGCCTCTCCGAGCGAGCCGTCCTTGGGAATGAGCCAGCAGTGATCGAGCTTGGCCCCACCCTTGACCGTGTCGGCTTTGCTGGAGGCAAAGACCCATGCATCGTCGAAAGTCACGAATTGGATCTTCATCTGTTCGACCGCGAATGAAAGCTCGAAAATTCCGTACGGGGCATTGACTCCACGCCAGATTGGTTTGATATCGGTAGCGTATGGAGGAGGCTCGCTGATACTTTCGCTCTGGATGCCGCCTCCAGCGCCGTTGGTCACGAAATGCGTGTTGAAAGACACGAACTCGTGGCTTTCGGCGTGGGTGTGGCCGTTGATGAACAAGTGGACGCCTCCCTTCTCCAGGATGTTGTTCACTTCCGCCATCATGGTCGGGTTCATGTGGAAATGCGGCGAGTAGTGCGTGTTCACCAATTTCCACGTGGCGGTGGAGGCGGCAGCATCTCGCGCCAGTTGCTTCAAGGAATCGGCTTGCCACGCCTCGATCTGGGCCATACAGGCGTCAAACATCTCCGTGTCACCTCCAGCGCACAGTCGGTCGCCACGCGCCACGTCCGAACAGCTCTCGGTGTAGCCGTACTTCATTTTGTAGCCGTAGCACTGGCAGCAAGTCTGCTGTCCGCCGTGAACAGCAGCAGCATTGGTGTCGATGTTGAAGACGTCGACGGTCACCCCCGAGTCCGGATCTTCCAGGCGCTCCACGTAGTAGCGATCAGGCATCTGCCAGCGATCGTTGTTGGGGCTCACATACTTGCTCTGCCTCGTGAACTTCTCATCCAGTTGCTTGAGCAAGTCGGCGGTCCCCGAGCACTCCACAAACTCATTGTCGCGCTTTCCGCAGATGAACATGGATCCGCCGAGGTCGTGATTGCCAGCGACGTTGAGCCACTTGATGTTCAGCAGAGCTGGGTCCGAGTACATGGCCTCGAACGAGTTCAGGAAGCGGTAGATCACGTCATCGGAGCCCAACCCGTCCAGTAAAAGTTGTCGCTGTGAAACAAGCAGAAAAAAATGTTAGGCTTCCCTACACTTTTTCGCAAGAACTCACGATGTCGCTGTACCCGTGACTAAGAATTGCTTTCGGCTGCAGTTTCTTGGCTGAAAGCGTCAGCAGATACGCCACATTCGCCTGCGCCTGCTGGTCCTTGTAGTACTCGTTGTTGCCCGTTCCAGTCTTGCGGTAGACGTTGCAGCACGAACCGAGACCGAGGTCAACTCCCCAGTCGCCGATGGCCAACGCGTGTAGGTCGTACGTCGCGGAATGGGATACAGTTGCCGACGTCGATGTCGACGTCGTATTAGAACTCGAGCTTGAGCTTGAGGTGCAACGAAAACCGAGGAATGTTGTCGCCGAAGAACTGGCGCAGATGATCGGAGTGACCAAATCGTTCCCCGCCACACCTGCGACTTCATCACCCAACTCAACTCGAGCAGCGGAGCGGAGGAACTGAGGATCCAACGATGTAGTGGCACTCGACGCCGTTAACGACGCTAACAGCGCAGCCACCAACGCTTGCGACTTCATCGCTGACTCGCTAATTCGAGATATGGGGATCCGCTCGACCGAGGGTCGCATCATGACCTTTCACCGTCATTGTTCACTTCAACTTGCCAACCAGCACATACCACATCACATCGATTCCCAGAGCCACAGCACCATGTTGCGTCATCCACTGCACAATGGGGACGGCCTCGTCTATCTTTGATCAAACTCGCTCGACCTCGATGCTGGGCGGCTTGACCTTATCGCACACTATTTTAATATATGTGCCACGCCGAACGAGTGCACCAGGAAGTGTCTGCATGCTTTGATAACCAAGTTGTGCAAGTCGAACTGTTGTGATCAACCACTGCGACTATGAGCGCGCTCGACTCGCCTGAGGGCCATCGGCGAGTCCATATCATCGATGACCTGCTGGGGGCGGTCCTGGTACTCGCAGCATTGGGGTTCGCGTTGCTGCTTGAGCTTACACGAAGACAGATTTGCGCCGTCTACCAGTTGGCGTTCATCCTTTGCACCTTCAGTGCCTTCTTCATCATCGGAGGAATCGTGGACCACCACCTGACCGACGAACAGCTCACGCTCGCGCTCTACGGCTCCTACCTGTCGAGTTCTCTCACGACGTCGTACGTGTACCTGCCAATTATGGCGGCCTTGGGTGTTTCGTTCGCTGCACTGGTGCAGCTTTCGCTCTGTTCGTGTCAGTGCTGCTGCCTCGTGGGAGCTGCTAGCGTGGCGCACGGCCACTGCTTCGCTGCGAGAATACGTGCCAACATGTCATTGTATACAACCAGCTTCATCGCACTCTCGGGGGCAATGGGGGCCAGACTTAATGCCCGACTACGCGAGTCGGCCATCAACCCTGAAGGAGGCACTGTGCATTGGACAATGCTGCGTGCTCCATTTTTCTTGGCGATAGCACACATCGGGAGTTTGCTCTTCGTGACACTCAAGCTTTTCCTGCAACACGTACGTAACTCCTCGATCAGTTTGTGGTTTTCTGGTACCAGTACTCAGTATTCCATCTTGGCTTATCTCCACAGGCGGACAAGGCACCAGCAGCGTCACTCAGGGCTGACTTTTTGCTTAATCGTGTACCCCCCACAACTGTCGAAGACCTCACACGACCGCCACCAGCGCCCAAAAAGGTAAGTTCAATCCATGACAGGCTCCTTACGTGGCATTTGTTTGCTCACTGAGTTCGTGGTGCTCACTGCTAGCTCCCACCAATGTATGCGTCTCTGGAGAAGAAGGTCATTCAAACTCGAAAGCCCACAACTTCATCTGCAGCAACAGCTCTTGCGGACGCAATGGCAGCTCGAGGTGGCCAACGTCGGGAGCTGCAACTCCAGGGACCCGGATCCCCAGATCGAACGGAACGCTCAAACAATAACGACGGCGACGTATCTTCGCTCATTAGCAGTGACAGCGAGAGCGACGACGAGGTGTTGCAGCCAGTGTTCAAAACGGTTGCAGCGGCTGCTGCTGTAGCAGGAGGTCGAGCTGGAAGTCCACGACGGTCGGTGCACTCGGGGTATACCTCCAGCCCTCCAGCGTCGCCGACATCTTCTATCGGATCATCGCTATCAACGTCCCCGATTGCCAGATCACGCGGGATGCTGTACCGTGCAGGCAGCAGTGCCAGCGACTCCGCCTGGAGCGACTACGAAGACACAATGGAACGTCTATCCGCGCGCGACTACTACAGTGATCGCCCATCGACGGCTTCTTCCACATCCACGGTCTCCTTACATGGTTTACGCCGTCGAGCCAACGCTGCAAACAACTTGTCAATGTCCGCCGTGAACACGGACGCCATGGCACGCAGTAACTCCCCATCAGCATCCGCCGCACCGCAATTCACAGAGACCAGAAGGCATACTCCGTCCGAATCACCGTGGATTCCCTGCATCGATCCTGCCAGCGGCAGCACATACTACTACAATCAAGAAACGGGCGAAAGTCGCTGGGACCTGGTTTAGCTCTATCATAGCAGCATCGTTTAGTCTTACAATTTTCTCACCTGCTACGCGCTTTTCAGTCAAGTAGTCTAGACCTTGCCCACGTAGCGATGCGTGAGCTTGTAGTTTGTGTCTAAAGTCTTAAGCAGCGATTTGCCGGTTGAGTCCAGCGCTCCGAAGAGCTGTTCCTTCTCATACGGTGAGCACACATCCAGCAGCGCAAAAACACCGGGCCGCAGCTTCTGCTGAAAACGCACCGCTAACTTGTCGCGAGTGACACCGACAAGGAAGGCCATCAGCATGTAGACGACATGCTTGCGGAGTTGGACATCGTGCTCCTTCATGTACCCGTACAGACGTGCCAGGTTACAGCTCCACCCGGAGCAATACTGCGAGTACTCGGAGCTAGCAGAGGTCAACACCAGTAGCTGCAGAAGTGCATTGGCTGCTTGGACAAGATGCGGGATACCATTCACCAACGACGCAAAGTGATTCCGCACGATGCGCAACAGCAGCGTGTACGAAAGAGTCCACAATTCGTGCAGGTCTTGGGCGTTAAATCGGTTTGTACCAGCCTGCCAGCAAGATACCGCAGCGATTAGCGGTTGGAAGCCCGTAAAAACGTGCTGCAGCTCGTGAGTTTTCCATGTGAACAGTTCTGCCTTGCAGAACACCAGCGTGAACGCCTTTAAGTTCCATATGCGCAAGGCAACAGCGTCGTCGTTGGAAGCTGACGATACAACCCCCACCTGCACCGATTGAACAGCGAAGTTCTGGAGCAGCGCTTCAACGATCGATTCCTTGCGCTCATTCAGAAGCTGCCGACGTGCTGCGTTTAGCTTTCGGTCTCCGCCAAAAAGCAAGCACAGGGCACGCAGCGCGCCCAGCTTCCGTTGACCTTCATTTGCTACCAGCTCCTGCACAATCGTTGAAAGCAACAGACGGAACTCATCCTTGTTTGCGTTGCTAACCACTGCTTGCAACGCTTGCTCCGCCTTGTTTTGATTTAGTACAGCGGCGTCGTTGCGCGAAACAAGTGAAAGTGCCACCGCCAGCAAACATCCGTATGTCTCCAGAGGAGTCACAAACAAACGGAAAGAAGCATATTCCGAGCAGAAATTCGCGTAGAAGGGCCAAGCAGCGTCCTGGAGCTTGGTATCACCCATCGAGTGGCTGGTCGCTGAAACCAATTTCATGGAAGTGGCCAACGCACTTCCGACGTGCTTCACGAGCATTTCCAGCACGCGACCCTTAGTAATCGTCTTCTTCTGCTGGTATGCTTGCTTGTGCAGTACAGACTGATATTTGAGAAGAGCGGTAAGCACTTCAAACGACAACGGTCCATTCGACATCTCGCAGACGTTTTCACGGGTGGCAACATCTACAACGCTCTCGACGAATTCTTTCTCTTCCTTGGAGACTTCTGATGTAGCGTCACGGTACGTAGCCAACGCTTCCACCACAATGACAGCACGCTGACGTTTTTTTGACGAAGAGTTTTTCTTTGCACTATCCTTAATGCCGAGGACACTGCTGAGTAATTCGCCGACAAACGTACCGTCGCCAATGTCCAAATAGTAACCCATCACCTCAGAAACCAACGAAACACTGACCGTGTTGTCATCAACAATTTGAGAGATGATAAAGCGCGCTCCGTTGCGCATCTGCTCCTTTAAGCGAGAGTCGCCCGCCTTGTTTACTTCAATCCCGATGGACTTGAAATGCTGCTGAATCCATGTCAACACAGCGCGGCAGATTTCTGTTTTACCATCAGCATTCGCCGTGGACACGCTAATAGCATTATACAGAGACAAAGCCGTGGACAATAATTCTCCACACTTTTCAGGTTTCAGATAGCTGGCCGGAATCTCGGACAAGAAATTGAAGAAATGCATGGCCTTCGCCGGGTTCGTCGGCGATCCGCGTTGTACTTCGTCAACAAACTGTTGCCCCAGGGTATTCAGCGAGGCGGGCGCAAGCTTACGAAGGCTTGGGATCTCATAAAATCCTGCGTCGCAAATAATTCGCCTGGCCGAGCCATCCAGCTCCCCAGCGACGGCTTCACCAAGGAAAGCGCTCAGTATCTCGCGAAAAAAGTGGTCGCACTCGTCGTTACTTGCGTTTGCCGTAAGTTCGGGGAGGTGGAAACTAACAGCCTCCCAGCATTTCCAGTTGACCACGTACTCAACCACCAAACGTGTCACCTGTTCTCTTCCTTCGCGAGAAACCGTAACAGCATCATCTGCCTCAGCGCTTGTAGCTCCCATTTTACGCAGCCAATACACACAGAGTTTGACAATTCCCGCAGCGCCCAGCCCATGGCTGGTGCTTAAACTGCTCGCAGCACTATCGGTAGACTTGGCCTTGCTGTTTTTCTTTTTCTTCTTCGCGCTAGAAGTGACTAATAGTTGCCTCATCACTGTACCAAATCGATCACCTTCAAGCTTGCCAAACAACTGATCAAACGTTTGTTCCCGAACGGTAGGGCTTAACACTGAATCAAACATCAGCAACTCTCCAAAAATGCAGAATAGCTCGCGCTGGTAGGACGTGAATGAGCCAGTAACTTGTGCTAGTTCATCTGCAAACGACGATAGTAAATTTTCGTGCGTGTGAGACACTAGTCCCAAAACCTTTGAGCGGTTCTGAGGTACCACGTGGATTTCTTGGACGAAAGTCTGAAAAAGCAGGCGCGCAACTGCTACTCCACGCGCATTGTCGATACTGTCATCTCTTGAAGAAAAGGAGGCAATCTGCTCCACAAGAAGTTTCCACAAAACATCCATTTGACCTGGAGGCAGGGCCATAAAAGCTTTACGGAGAGTGGCCTCGCATGAAGGCAGCGCAAATAGTTTGTACAAGCCTTCATGAGCTCGCTCAATCGTGAATGCTGCCTTCAGGAATGCATCCAAAAGACGCATCGAATCGTATGCATGAATAAGTTCGACAACTGCTGTACTGGCAGCTGCAAGGGCACTATCCTTGCTACCGTCGTTATCCTTCATCGGGTAGCTTCGAACAGCCTGGAGCCCCAGCAACTCAAGAATTGGTACGATGCAGCAGTTGACAAGGTTGGGAGAGCATCGCACAGCGCTGGACACCACGTCACACTCCTCCGATGCTCGATCAGCTTCGGCAGATACCTCACCACCATGCTCGACGTCAAGCACGTCGAGAAATGACGAGAGGACTTTCTCCATTGTCATAAATTGTCCACGGTCCTCCGTATCCTCCGTCACACGATACACGTCACACTCACACAGAGCTCGAAAGAGCGCGTTGTACAGGGTCACCAGCACCGGCAGGAAATCGTTCTTGTCTGCCTCCTGTTGAGAAGCTGAGAAGGCCACAGCGCACAGCTCGGACCAGAACTTGAACGGCGAGTACGTCGTTGACGTCGTCGCAATCACGATAGCAGCGCGCTTCCGACTTGTCTTTAAATCCGTCTTGGTATCCTCGATTTTGGTGTTCGCAGCAGCGCGGATACGGGTAGCGAACCCTCGCACAAGCACCTCAAAGAAGCCACCGACCGATGCCTTAAGATCCGCTTCCGCCTCCTTGTCCGAAAGCAAACTCAGCAACTCGTCGAACAGGTTCTTCTGGTAGGACACGAGGCCCGACGCCGCCTTGGCACCTCCAGCCTTGCGTCGCTTCTTCGCCTTCTTGTCGTCCTTCTCTTCCTCAACTGAACTGTCGGTGCCGTCCTTCTTCCAGATCGCCGCGTGCACCATCGCGCCATCGTATTGGCGAATGTGCTCGGCATCAAAGAGTGCGTCCTCCACGACGTGATCCAGCAGCTGCGTGGCCGCCTCAACCCCCGGGACGCCTTGCTTCTGCAGCTTCACCAGAGCGTGGCGATACCCCACAACGTCCCTCAGCGACGTCTTGGCAATGGCCAGGAAGACCTTCTTCTTGTTCGTCTGCGTCTTCTGCAGCTCCTGGAACACGAACAGCGCCGCGTGGACCACGTCCACGTACAGCTCCTGCTGCTGTTGCTCTCCCACCCCCACGTCGCTCTGCTGCAGCTGCTGCAGCGCCGAGAACGCCGCCGGCAGCGCGCGCTTCAGGAAGTCCGCGTACA
>JAIKVD010000335.1:0-21908 GCA_024679075.1 Phytophthora uliginosa
CGCGGCAAGTCTCCGTTGGTGGTGCTCACGGGGAGGCAGAACTCGGACGACTACGTGTACACAGTCTCCGAGTATCTCCTCCCATTCGCTCATCTAAACTACGGTGTAGATTTTATCTATCAAACTGGAGGGATCTGCGGAAACCGCCCCGCCAAACCAAGAGGCGGCAAGCGGGGAGTGGGCCCGTCATGGTTTGGCCGGCATTCAGCTCGCGCGGCAAGTCTCCGTTGGTGGTGCTCACGGGGAGGCAGAACTCGGACGACTACGTGTACACAGTCTCCGAGTATCTCCTCCCATTCGCTCATCTAAACTACGGTGTAGATTTTATCTATCAGCAAGATAATGCTAGCATCCACACATCTAAGCGAACCAAGGAATTTTTCGCGGAGGAGGACATCAAGTTGCTCGATTGGTCATCTAAGTCTCCAGATCTGAACCCTATCGAGAACTTGCATTGACAGCGCTCATCGATGACCACTCTGGAATGCCAAGGGCTTCAACAGCACGAGGCAAGCGCATGGAACACGCAACGGCCATCTCAAGCAGCGCCAACAGTCTCGGAAAAGTTGTCAGGCTGTGTAAGAACAAATTCAGCAAACGTTATAGCCCCCAAGGTCTTGTAGTCGTCTAGGGTAAGTAAGAGGGTGTAGTCTTTGCTATCATAGGTGCGGTTCAAAAAGGTCTATCTACTGCTACACTGTGACATGCTCCATCGGATGTCTCCTGAGCTCCAGGCAGAACCCCGGCTGATT
Source organism: Phytophthora uliginosa (assembly GCA_024679075.1). NCBI lineage: Eukaryota > Oomycota > Peronosporomycetes > Peronosporales > Peronosporaceae > Phytophthora > Phytophthora uliginosa. Next base: position 753 of record JAIKVD010000335.1, read on the forward strand.
GCGGCCCAAAACGCAAGCAAGGTTTTCCATGTGTACGCAAATGCTCGAAACGGGCGCCAGCACAGTTTACGGCAAACGGGCCATCTTCAAAAGTACCGAGTCTACTTGCAGACGACGTGCCTGGAGTAAGTAACAAGGTGCTTGAAGCAGTGAGAGAAGGTGTAATGGGCTCACTTAAGCCCAATACTTTTGCTTACACGTGAGCGCACGTGTATGAGGAAGCGTAGGTGTAATTAATCTAGATTAAATATACTTGTGTCCACAAGTATAGTTAAACCAAATTAAAGGTACTAATTAGTAGCTTGCTGTAAACTTGAGAACTGAATTGAATGTTTTAACTGTGGTTTCCTCCCAAAATTGATATCTCTGACCGAATGCAGGATTCTTATTGGTAGAAAGATGATGCTTTCCACCAATAGTATTGCTTCCTAATATGAATGGCGACCACACTGTGCTGTGGTCTACCTGAACGTATCCATTAGTGCATGTTGCACTAAGGTAGGAGGTGAACCGAATGTGTAGCCCCGCTACACCATCCCCCCGTTAAGAGTTGATGCAGGTCTCGATACATCAATCCAAGATTTACTTCGGAGAGAACTCGTGCTCATTTCGAAATGAGCACGCCAACAACGCCTTCGACCGACACGCCGGCTGCACCTGCAGCGGCGAACGCTGTCGTCGCTTCCACAGCGACGACTGCTACTACTACTTCGGCCTCTACGGTTTCAACGACTGTCGTCACCTCTACGGTGACGACAACAAGTCCACCAAAGAGAACAATGCCTCTTGAGGAGTACAAGAAGAAGTGGAAGGGTGCCCATCCACTTCGCGACGAATCTGGCAAGGTCACCGCTATAATGACCGACTCGGGCATCTTTGCTTACGAGGGAGATGACATTCCTCTCGACTATGACAGTGATGGCGAGGAGGGAGAATGTAATGGGCAGCCGTGTGCTGCTGTGCCTACTTCTGTAATATCTGTAAGAGATCTACCTACTTATGTAAATGAAGGAACGTGTGCTGACATGTCATCATCTGATTGGCTGAAAGTGGGGGAGCCAGACCCCATTTCAGCCAACCAGCTGTTGGCCTGCATTTGAGTGGTTCACATTAGACCACGGGCCCCCGCCCTGGTCCCAATAATTAAAAAGAGTTGATTTTACTTCGGACTAAATACTTGGTCTCAGTATTACTGAGAACTGGACGCTTCCTCACCGCTACGTGTAAGCTAGTGACGGGTACTCACTAGGCCCGTTACAGAGAAGCTGAGGGAGACAAGGAAGCCTTGTCTCCAAAACGCAAGGAATCTAGCGTGGGGTCGCGTCGTACTCGTGAGGACGACTCGGCTACTTCGAGTTCGAAGCGCTCGCGCAGCGACAGCGAAAGGCCGCTCGCTGATGCTGGAGCGCTATCGACCCCGCGGGGTGGAGGCGACTCCACCCCGTCTGGTGATGTGGCGTCGCGCACTAAGCCGGTGCGCGACCCTTGGATGCCATCTGCAATCGCCATCTGCAGTCGATTCGGCGCTACTGTTGCGCCGAATCCGCATCAGTTGTATTCTTGGAACCCCACCGTTGACGATGAGGTCGCGGTTGCGAAGATCTTAGATCCGTTGACGGATCAAAGGCGCGACTACTACATCGGGCTTTTCCATGAGCTCCGATGGTTTGCGAGTAAGAAGACCTCTCGCAAGAGCAACGTGCCCGAGTGGCAGGCACTTTGTCAAAGCTGGAGTGCGATCGTTGACAACTTCAACAGGAACCCCTCCGGCTATCGTGATCGGATCCGCCTGGCGCGGGAACGCTTCGAGAAATTCTCGAAGCGAGGTAAGCTTAAGCGGCTGCACTAATGTGCGGTCGAGGTCGGGATTCCCTGCGCGGTGCCTACTGGCACTGTGTGCGAGCTCTGCCGTCTTGGGGCAGTATGCTTGCCCGAGCGGGACGTTAACGGGTACACGGGTGTTCGTGTGCCCAAGGAGCTTAAGACTCTGCGCACAAACTTCATTGCGCAGCTGTCTTCGAGTGTTGCGAGTGACCGCAACACTCAACGAGCGGCGTAGGCAACTAAAACGCTCGCTCAAGTTTTACGCCCTTTGGCGGTGGCGGGCTTCGTACTCCGTCACAATTTCCGGAACGTCCTCCATCAGGACGTTCGAACGTGCAGGTCGAGCTCGGGTCGATCCTGGCTTCCGTGAAGACTCGCGTCTTCGTGCTTGAGCAGGCGTCGGCGGGTCACCAGGAGTAGGTGACTCGTGCTGAGGTAAGGTTTTAGCAGCCCAACGTAAAAGGTTGGGTGGAGACGCATGCTGAACGGTATGACCAGCGTGTACGCGTTGCCATACTTCGCCAACACGGTGAACAGTCCGATGAAACGCGGAGCAAGCTTGCTTGCTCCGAAATCAGAAACGGCATGTTTAGCGAGGTTCTGAGTAGCTAACAGAACTAATGAACACACTTTGAATGCATTTCTATTGCCTCATCCGTTGTTGTCTGCGTTCAACTTCTGTCGATCGACAGATGCTGCTATTGCATCTTGGACAAACCGTATGACGGCTTGGCGGCGCTGGATAAAGTCCAATGCCTTCGAGCTGAACTCTTCGTTCAGTTCGTGTTCCTTGTTCGGCCTGTGCGTGATGTTGGTTGTTGTTGAGAGTGTCTACGCCCGGCGTAGACACTGTACTCTCGTCGTTGGGGCTGCGCGCAATGTGAGCGCGAGTCGTCACAGCTGATACATTTCTCGTATCAGCGTGTTCATTCGGTTTGGAAGAAACCGGATACCCCCCCCACACACACACACACTTAAGGAAGGAGCTACTGCACTGAATACGCTCGGTACGCGTAGACATGCACCGAGTTGTTGATGGCGAACTCCGCCATCGGCAAACAGTCGCTCCATTGACGGAACGAGTGTGCGTAGCTCTTCAGTGCGTCAACCAGTTCTCGGTTGACACACTTGGTTTTTCCATTGGTCTGCGGATGATCCGCAGTCGACATGAACAACTGCGTTCCAAGAAGGGTAAACACTTCTTGCCAGAAACGCGCAGTGAAGCGCGGGTCACGGTCTGACACAATGTCGATAGGCATGCCATGGTGCCTGAACACCATGTCAACAAACAGACGTGCCGTCTGCTTGGCTGTCACCTCGGCTGGAACTGCAGCATGATGCACCATCTTGCTGAAACGGTCAACAAATACTGCGTTCGTACGACCGCAGGTCACGTTCCAGCACTTTGCGTACCCTCCTGGGTGAGATGGAGGTGGAGCTCGACGTGATGAGAATGGAATCCGAGTCTTGAGGGGGGCTGGCCTCCACAGCGTAGGTGTGTAGACTCGGTAGGGTTGGGATCCAAGCTGGATGTCGGATTGGCGAGAGCGCTATGCGCGAAGCTCTGTCGGCTGGAGACTGGGGCTCTGCGGACGTTGTGGACAGCTGATGCATCATCGGTGGGGACTGAGGCCGCCCGACGTGCACTGTCGTCAGTGGGGACTGTGGCCCCCTGACACACGGGTTTTGCGCGATAGGCGAATGGGCTCGTGAGACGACCGAGCAGTTCAAGGATGGAGCTTGACCCAGTACACGCGTGCCAGAGTTTGGATCCGGCAGGTTTCGCTGGTACGAAGGGGCAAATGGATTAGCTGTATGGCTTTGCCGTGGAGGTACCGGGGATTCGTCTACAACTTGCACGTTGTGCCCGTCCTCCGGGACGGCTACCTCAAGAGCGACACAGGGCGGGATCGTTGCGGTGGTCGGATGTGCTGTCCTAGTCGTGGCCGACCAACCCGACTCGGACGTTTTCAGTTCTCGCCCAGCATTTTGCAGACTCCACCTAGTCGATACGTAATACACTGGCGGGGCTTGGGCGGCAGCGATGACGGCATGAAGTGAGCTCGGTTCTTGAACGTGCAGCGTTCCGGATCCTGCGGGTTGCAGTCGCGTTGCGATAGGTAGTGAAGGCAAACTTCTGTGCCGTCCTTGAGCGGAATACTTGCTACGACATCGGTGGGGATCCTACGTTCCGACAGCGCTGGGCGGCGATGCCCTTGTCCATAACGACCGTCGGCTGGCCCGACGGTGCTGCGGATGTGCGTTGCGTGTCCGTGCCCCCCTTTCTTGGTGCGGTCCCCAAGAACCGCTAAGAGCAAGCTGTGGACTTCCGGGTTCGCTATAGAGAACCACTGAGCAGCTTCAGATCAAATTGCCGTCCCGTAATGCAGATCTTGTAGTACTGCACCGCGATACCTTTCCAGGGTTGCATTAATCCATAACACCAGGAGAGGCAGTTCGTCGTCGCGTAGCTGTTTCCATCCCTCCATCGCGAGAACAAACTGATACAATGCCTCCGCGACGCGGACGGTCATGACATCGCAGAGATCTCTGCAGAAGTCCAGAAAACTGCGCGTCGACGAACTTAGATCGGCCCACGACGTGGACACCGCCGGCCTTGGCGCAGCAACCTGGTAGTCAGTCATGTTAATTGTACCTGGTGCCAGCGAGCGCAGCTTGTCCAGAAAATCCATGCGCTGGAAATGCATAATGGATAGCCCATGTTTGCCGAATCGGAGGTCGTAAGCTCTTAAGGCCACCCCAGGGTGGGCTGCAAATGCGGCTACAGACAACAAATAGTCTAAATAGGCATCACCGGACTTACCTTTGTGTTCCGAGCTAGGTGAACGCGCTCTTGTTCCGTCGTAGGAACAAACCCACATCGGGTCTTCTTTGACGTGGGTCGTGGCTCAGATTCGCTGGGCCGTTTCCGCGCGGTAGTAGACGATGCCTTGGTCAGTATGGGGCGATCAGTTCCGGTCGATGTTTTTGCAGTAGCTCGATCACTTCTAGGTCGATGCGCGTGGACGACGGGTTGACTACTTCGGCCGTGGTGGCACTTCCTGAGCCAACGCTCTGCCAGCAGGAATCTGGTTGGGGCTCGATTCCGCGAGACACCAGAGCATGCCCGTGGCCTCGGCACACATCCGGCGCCATAGGTGTCGCGGGAAGGTCGCCGTGGCCGTCGTCAGAGCCGGTGGCCTCGTCGTCTTCCCACGGCTCGAAGAAGCTGCCCACGCCCACCGGTGCCAGTTCGTCTCGGACTGTGGTACTTGGTTCCTCGCAGAATGATTCGCCTAACTGGTCGCGCATAGATGCCAGTATATCGCGCTTCCCATCCACGAAGTACACATATTTTAGACCGTGGTCTAAAGACGTGGTCCGAGTGAACCCAGAAGCTGGACCCAGCCATTCCACGTAGAGATTTGCTCGGTCCTTGAGATCGGGTACGATCGCCGTTAGGCCGCTACTGGGTAGCGGTATGCCCGAGTCGCCCTCCAGGATGGCGTCCAAGAGTTGGTCATGCACGACCTCGAGCTCCTCGTGGGACCACTTCCGGACCGACCAACGCTGAGTGCCCATGCCCATGGCGACGACGGGGTGCACCTCGCCCGCGACGTGCTGGGCGGGACGCTCCGTCTCGCCGAGGGACGTGGAGACGCGAAGGTGCCCCCCCCTCGACCTGGACGACCTGACCATAGTAGTGGAAGCCCCCGGATCACACGCACACTGCTTTCCGCAACCACACGCCTGGCGGATTGCCTTCCGCTTTCGAACGGGGATCCCGACGGCCCTTCGCCAAACCGTATAGGTCCCGGGCACAGTAGCCGTGACCGATTCCACGCGGACAGAGGGCCGGGTCATAGAAGTCACAACGCCGTAGAAGGCACTGCTGACGAGCTGGTTGGCATCGTCAGGCAAGACCAGCAGAAACCCGCCGGTGTTCAGCGGTGCCGGCATCGTGGTAGTTAAGACGTGTGTTTGGCCTCTGAGCTGCCAAAATACCTTACACTACTTGGTGAGCTGACAGCCAACAATGCGTGCTGACTGCTCAATGTAGGCAAGTGCTTCTTCTCTTGTTACAAAGCGAGATTTTCATCACTGCAAATCGTTCACTCGGCCGGACCTCGCCATCGGAAGGATAGTGCACTAGGGTCCTGGCGACCAGGATGTTCATCTCAAGTCCGTTCCTGCCTACGCAACCCACTGCGTGGGAGCTGCTGCTTGTTCTTAGACAGGAAGCCGACCAACATGCCACGCAACTGAGTTTAAGATTGGTTTTGGTCAAGGTGAACATCCCGCGGCTGTGGTCGCACCACCATCTCCTGTGGAGGCTCAGCTGACTAAATCCATGAAAGATTACATTGACTCAAAAGTAGAGGAAACGCCTTCTGTGGTGGTACAATTGGTGTTCTCATTTCTGTGTCGTGAGTGCAAGAAGCAGCACATCGCGGGGTCAGTTCCAGAGCTTTGCAAGGTGCAAAAATATGTCACGGCGTGGAGGCAGAAACACAAACCGGACGCAATGGCTCCGGTTCTGGAGATTTGCAGGCGTTCCATGTATGATTTGGTTGATGGTGAACGATCACGCAATGAATTGATTGTTTTCTGTGTCGCAAAGATTGAGAATGGTGTTGCTGTGCCCGTGTTGGGAACTGAATTTTTGAATTTGAATTTGAAGTGAGGTACATTAATGTCATTTAACCTAGATTAACGCCACCTAATGCCCATTCTCAGCCGATGCCAGTATTGCGACCGGCGAGTGTTCGACCGACCTTTTGCGTCCAGCAGGGTGTCGGTCCGCCCTAAGAGTAACACCGTGTCCTCTACGACCCCGTGTGAGGTCGATTTCGTTCGCGTGTGTAGCCATTGCTTCACGTCTTTGTCCACAGATGCCATGATGCCCACCCATCGTTCTCCTGCCGCTGGCATTTCGCCGGCGTTCCACTCCATGTTTCGTCCGGTGGCCTGTGCCATCCGCGCTAATGCCTGAGCAGTCTGGTTATGCTCACCAAGGTGAGTAGTCCAGCTGACCACCGCGACTGCGTCTGCTACACGGCGTGCTTTCCAGAAAGGCCCCTTGAGATGTTTGGATCGTGGAGGAATGCGATTAGCTTGTTGTCTGAGGGCGTCCGCATGGTCCCCCATCACATGCACCTTTTCCCAATGGTGGGTCTGACATCATCGTAGCCCCTTGAGCAGGCCTAAGTAGACCGCCCTGATCAGAGTGAGGCCGTCACCCACGTACTGCGTGCTTGCCACATGTTGGATGACGTAGGTTCCCGTCGTGGGGTGCACATTCACCACCAGAGTCCCGCTGTATTTCGCTCCCGGTTCTCCACCGGCGGCACCAGCGACCACGATTAAGTAGCAGTATCCATGCTGAGGCGGGGTCCATCCTGTCCGCCCCAGTCGGCTCCCAGTCCTCTGCATATCGCTTCACCTAAACCAGCTGAGGAAGAGGAGTCACGAAATCGGAGGTAACATCTAGGTACCCCTGCCGGATTCTGGTTTTTAGGCTGGCGACGTGGTAGGCTTTGGTGACGTCATTTTGCGTGTCGAAATGTGCCACTCTCCACCGCCAAACAGCCAAGAAATACAACGCCGCCCCCAAGCTTCAGCACTGTTCCACTAGTCGATCCGCCGTGTCCCCCACGAGTTCCACTTGGTCATCCGGCAAGCTGGCAATGACCCGTCCGGTCGCTGCCGTTAGCTCCGGAGGGATGTACGGTAGTGCTAGTGCGAAGATGGCTGTTTCGTAGGAAAACAGTGTCAAACTCGCGGATCTCCAGCTAGACACAAAGACCTCCCTCAGCGTCCTAGCCGCTGAGCATTCCCAGAACACATGATACAAATCCACCCTTCGGAACCGTTCGCACTCGGCGTGTGGGCAGTCTAGGCCCTCCGACACAGGGTTATAGGTACTGAGTGCGTGGTGTTTCACCCTTAGGAGTAGTTGTTCCCCCCCAAGGGTTCAAGACCACCACCCGCCGGATTCGTCTCCATGCAAGAGCGTCCAGGCCCGAGGCCGCAGGTTCTCTCAAATAGGCCCAGCGGTCCTGGCGCGTCGTACGAAGGGCGAGGCCCTTGCTAAGCTTGGCTTGACCTAAGATAGTTTTGTAAGTCTTCCTCGTAGTTTTCCACCGTCTTTGCCCCGCCCATAAACACACCATCCGGGGTGGGGATGTACCGTTGTGATCGGCGTCGTCCCGCCCACTGCCTGTTGCATGACATTAGTGAGGGCTCTGTGCGTCCGTATCGGCCCGAGGTCCTCAAGCCGCGTCGTGCCCTTCAACCCGTCCGTGAAGAGGCCGTCCCGGGTGAGTTGGCGATGTATTGTGGTGTGACCTTCGACCAGTGTTGAGTATCTGATGGTGCCCCTGTGGTCACCCGGCCGTAGGAGCTGGGGGGGTAGTTCAGTAGCAGAAGTAGCAGCAGGTATCCAATCTGTCGTTTAACTGCCGAATTGAAGGCCCGGCTGAGTACGGTGACCAGCAGTCCTCCTGTCGGCTTCCAAGTCCAATGTAGGACATCCTTGAGTAGGTGTCCCCGACAACAAATGGCCCTGAAGCGTGTGGCAGGATTGACGGTCGTTCCACGTTCCGAGTACAGGCGCATCTCCGACAACACCATGTAAGGTAGCCATTCTGTACAAAAGACGCCGTGGGCGCCGGCTTCCACTTCAATGTATCTTGTGCATAGAGGCCCCCGCAGCGGAGAGGTGTCAACATGGAGCCTGCGGCCTCGCCAACGTAGGCCCAGTTGCCCTCTGAAATGCATCGTGCAGTACAGTGCCTGCACCCTATCCGCCTTATCCGTTTGCATGACGACACCACCGTTCAGGTTGCACAGGTGGACGCCGGTGGTCCACATCGTTGCGTAAATCCGCTTGCCGTGAGTCGGGGGTGGTGTGTGCCGAGGCGACACGTGTAGAGGGTGTTCGCCGTTCCGGACGACAAGCTTCCCCCCAGCACATCACCCACAATGCGCATGTCCGCGTCGGCCTCTAGCGCCCATGTGTTCACCGTCACGGCGGCGTGGGCAAGCAGCTCCAGTTTCAGATCTGGGAGCGCCAGCCCTCCGTGTTTCCTGGGTAGGGCAGCTACGAAGCCGTTCAGCCAGGCACGACCAGCCACGTGGTCGTCCGTAAATCTAGCGTGCCAGACAAAGTTGTTGATCATCGTTTGAAGCGCCGCAATCTTCTCTCGCGACGGCCAGATGTGTCTGGCAAGGAACAGGAGTTTGGGTACTACAACCGCCCTGACGACCAGGCTACGGTGGTCGGCCGTCATTGTTTTCCGCGCTGCCAGCGCAAGTCTCGTCACCAGCTGCGTCCGCGTCCGTTGCCAGGTGTAGTCATCGTCGGGAATGCTGCCCACAGGAATTCCGAAGTACCTTGAGAGTTTTGTGGCTGCTTGGACCACAAGAGGCGCAGGCAGGGCTGTCATAGTAGCGATTGCCGCTGGGTTGAGCGCTATGACCAATGTCTTACCAGCATTCAGACGCAGCCCCGAGGCTAGTGCGAACACCCGTGTGATATCCATGATCAGTGGTATTTCCGAGGGTGACTTAACGTAGCTGGCCGTATCATCCGCGTAACCCCCTACCTTCAGGCGCACCGCCCCGCTTTGCTGCGGAGCATGATGCCTTGGACGTTAGGTTCTGCATCAATTCGCCGGTAAAGTGCCTCCAAGACGAATAGGAAAAGGAGTGGAGCCAACGGACACCCTTGGCGAATGCCGCAGGTGACCGTCACCCAGCGGGACCTGTATCCATTCGCGAGAAACCGCACCTTGGTCCCATCATGTAGTCTCCGAATGGCCATTACGTAAATGGGAGGGCAATCCAGCCATTCTAACACCTCATATAGAAAGTCTAGATCCACGGAGTCGTATGCTTTGCAGAAGTCAAGGAGGAGCGCCAGGGCCGCCGCCAGCTCCGGATCTGAGTTGGCGGCAGCTTGCGCTGCCGCGAACAGGTCGATAGTCTCGTGAATCGTCCGATAAGGCACGAATCCATTTTGATTCCGGTGCACAATCCCATTTAGCTTCCTGCTAGTTCTAGTCGCCAGCATCCGTGTCAGGATCTTATAGTCCGTGTCTAGTAATGCTAGCGGACGGTAGTTTAGCGGGTTCTGGGATGCCCCCCCCTTTCTTGAGGCAGAAAATGTCTGCCTCGAGAAAGGAGGAAGGAAAGATTCCGGCCGAGTACCAGCCGTTCATCAAGGTGATCAGAATCGGGATGAGCAGTTCCGCGAAGTCGCGGTACCAGTCGTTTCCAAGCCGGTCGGGCCCGCAGGCCTTCCCCGGCTTGGAGTCCCCGATGGCTGCTGCCACCTCGTCCTCCGTGAAAGGTTCGTGTAGGTCAGACAACTCTGCCCCGTATTGCCTTTTAGCCCCAAGCCAGTGTAGGACGTCGGATCTGCACTCCGCCGTGGACCCTGGTTGCTGGAAAATCGGAGTCCACGCGTCTGCGAGCGTGTCGGCCTTGTCGTGCACTCCACGGGCCGAATGCCCGATTGTCGCATCTAAGCGGTGAATTTCATTGTCGGCGTATTTGGTGCTGACTCTCCGAAATAAGGCCTTGGTGGACTTACTGACACTGTATACACCGTCTCTGAAAAGACGCCGTTGTTGGGCTGCCGCCCTTTTCCGAGTGCATTCTTGAATTTCGTGACGGACTCGGTGCAGTGGGGTCCCACCGTGCCCCTCTTGGAGCGTTAGTACGTCCATTGCGTCTGTTATCGAGGCGACCGTTGGTGCTTGCCCCGCCCTATGATCGAGTAGCCGGCGTTCCTGTTTCAAAAGCCGACGTAACTTTTGTTTGTAAGTGGCCCGCGCAGATTTGCGTCGGCGTTTGATAATTCCAAGGGTCTCTGTGCGTAGGGCTACCTTACGGGCATCCCATTCTCGAGCCCACTTGACGGAGTCAAGCTCTCCGTCCGGTAAGGCTGCGAGGAAAACTTGCAGTCAACTTTGCATGGCGGTCCTGACGGCTTCCTTCGCAATCGGCGGCGGAGGGTAAACATGCGTGGGTTTGCGGACACGCACGGGGTCGGTTGGACTCCGCAGGTGCAGTCTCACGCGCTGTGGTCTGCCCTGGTTCCAGTACGGCTGACAGCAACGGCTGCTACCCACTCCACCATGGATGCGGAGACATACCAGCTGTCCAAACGGGCGGTGGCCTCGACTCCACTCCGGAGTGGGTAGCGATACGTGTGTGTTCGGTCATAGTAGTTGGACAAATCCATGTGCCCTATGTCGTCCGGTGGAGACAACGCATCGACGAGCCCCCATTGCGCAAGTAAGTTCACTAGTGCCGGTGAGTCATGAGTCGAGACCCGTCTGAACCAACACGTGAGTCCAGGGTGCAATTGAAATCCCCGCCGACTACGATCTTATCCACAGTCGGTAAGTCTAAATTGCTGAGATGTCTGTAGAATTTCTCCCTTCACCCGCGCTGATGTGGTGCGTACACGCAGATGAACAGAATTGTGCTCCCTCCGTAAGTGCATGTAATCGCCATGAAGTGGCTATTCCAGTCCGCCAGCATGCTTGGATAAGGGGTCTCAAGTTGACCATAAGGGTCCGTCAAGATTGCGACTCCACCCTTGCGTTGGGTGGAAGGAGACCAATAGGACAGCGCCCTGCCCGGCGCGTCCGGCCGAAACCCCCACGCCTTTGCATGTAATTCTCGCAAGTGTTCTGTTTCTTCTGGTTCCACATGTGTTTCTTGTAGGAAGACTACATCCTGGCGGCCATGTGTGTCCGCCTGCCGAAACATCCAAAAGAACTCGTCCCGGTGGGTTGCACTGGTGCCAAAACCATTGACATTCAGTGTGACTCCGCTGAAAGTGCGTTCATGATGGTGAAGTACCCCTTCTGCTCGTGACGTCTCGTGTTCCACTTTCCTCTCTTCGTGTCTGAGGTTCGCCACCTCCTGCCGGCGGGCATGGCGGAAATCTCGGCAGACTTGTTGTTCACGTTGGTGCTTCGAGACCACTGGAAAGAAATCCCCCAGCGTGCTTTGTCGTGGTTCTCTGTGGCTCCATTGTGTGGCGCCCCGGGTACTTCGTGTGAGTCCCCTCGGCGCCTTCCCTGGGAGGCGTTGACCTGGTCCCCCCCCCCCGTTGTCTCGCCGTTTGTGTTGGCAAGGGTATATTCCCCTCGCCGCTGGTGGTGAAGGGGACATGAAGCCCCCTTCTTGTGCCGTTGTGCTGCACCGCGCCGGCGTGGCGTTGTCGGTGAGACAATCGGTCCTGCGACCCTCGATGTCGATCGGTATCAAGGGCCTGTTGGTGGGCTGGGCAGCCCTTAGCATTGCGAGGTGGGTCCTAGTCCGGTCTCCAAGGAGACCAGCCTATCTACCCACGTAAGCCCGGATGGAAGAAGCACCGTGGCGCCCCATTCCGCACGTTCCACTATTATCTCGCAAACTTGCTGTACAGCCGGATGATCCTGGTACAAGGCACTTAGCTGTGATCGAGGAGTACGCCCCCACGGCGTTAGTTCCCAGGACCATACAACATACGGTATGATGTGCAGGGTGGTCCAAAGTCGTTCGCAGACCTCTGCTGGGCACGCCACAATCCGGCGCTTCCCCATGCATACCACCGAGTCGTTTCCAGAGTGTTGGGTCTCTGGCCATCACGCGATCACGGAGCGACCCTCCGTCCGCCGTGCAGGCGGCAAGCCAAGCTCTGCAATACTCCCGTGCCGATAGCGGCACTGTAGCGTCCGCGATGAGATGACGTAGCGTCTCCACCTGTGTGTCATACACCTCAAGTTCCCCCCAGCGCAGCAGTAGATCCTGGGGCAGCATCTTTGCCACCACTTCGGGATAAGGCAAACAGTGGAGCAAATCATGCAGAGCCGCCCTGCGTGATGTCAGCCACTGCATCATGGTGACGAACGCGGCCGTACCCTAATGGGGACCTGGCGGTTTGAAAGCCGGCAACACGTGTCGCTTCCAGGTCATGATGGCAGTGTCATTTTCTTTCTGCAATTGGCGGAGCTTCGAGCGAACCGCCACCAGTTCCGGGTCGAGGTTGATTGAGTCGAGAATTCGGCGTATCGTCAGCAGCGCCACTCTGCCATGCGACGAGATTTTCGGGCGGAAATCCGTCCTATTGGCCGAGTCGGGTCTGCGTATGTGAGATTGCTGCCTCGGTGCAGCCACTGCCGCACCTGCCCTCCGCTGGAGGCGAGAGGCTTCGGCGGTCAGGCCATCCTCCAGTATAGCAATGTCATAGTGGGCACTATCTAATCGAGGCAGGCTGAGACGATCGTGAACAATATCCAGCCGATCCCTTCGTTCCAGGGTAGTGTCGTCATCGTCTGACGTCAGATCCGTGAGCCCCAGTCGGCCCGTACTGTACTCGATGTGTGCAATGATCTCCGAGTACCAGGTATGCGTGCAGCAGTTTGCCCTCGCGAATTCCAGGTCCCCTTCCGCCTGCCACTTCGGTGCTATATCCCCGTGATGAACTCCATAGAAGTGGCCTTCATGGCGTTTTAACACCAAAAAGACCGGCAGCACATGGAGCCGGGCGTATTGATCCAGCATGGTTTTGGCTGTCTTGTCGTCCATTGCCCCTCCACAGCCCGTTTCATGGGTGTCCCCATTCGGCAAGGTGTAATCCTTATAAAAGTACCGCTGTACGTGGGCGTCGTTGTGGGAGTCGACGTTCAGTACGAATAGCGGTTCTCGTAAGTACTGGGACATCGCCCTGAGCACCTCTGTGCCCGCCCAGAAGGCGGCACCGCGGCATCCGTCGGCGGCGGTTGTGATGGATACAGGCGCTGCAGCTCTCGGCGTGGGTCAACTACCTGGCATTCCACATCATTGGCGAGATTCGCCATCATCAGAGTGTATATGCTTCGTTTGATAATGTTGGTCCCCTTGACTACGTCTGCGGTAAACTTTAGCTTAGTCTCCACTGTAGACGTCGTGGAAGCATAAAGAGCTGCGTATGCGCATTGACCGTTGGCAGGGACGGATGTTAGGAACCCCCTGAAAGGTAGGAGGAACACCTGTGCTGGGCACTGGACTGTGACCCGCCTCGTTCGAATTGGATTGACTAGCACGCATCTTGTTGAGCGTTATGTGGATATTCAACGCAATTCAGATTTGCGGACTATTTTGCACCTAGACAATACTCGCAGTATCGTGAAGCAGAAGTATCCAGTGTCTGTGCTCGGCATATCGGATCCTGGTGGTGAGTTTCTACCTATTGTGTACTATTGTACATCACAATGCAAAGAAATTGATATTTCGTGTTGCTTATGGTTTTTAAACGTGTGATTCTACAAGAATTCTCTGAAATATATTTCAGAGCTAAAGAGTGATGCGAGTGGAGGTGCGATTTTGGGAAATCAAACACCCTGACAAAATATCATGTGATCGTTTTGAAAGGGTTACTTTACACCAATAATGTTAGCTGAATAGAATACCCCGCTGAAAACGACAAATTACCTGCGTGTTGCCTGTGTTGTCCATCTTAGCTACGTCCGAAACCTATAAGCCAATTAGCTCTGATAGGTGGAATTTATTAGCCAATTAGAGCACATAAATATTGCGCGATGGTTCGCCCACTGCGTGGGCTTGGGATAGACGTGATATCGATGATATAAAGCGTGTACATGTAGAGACGACGCAAAAATCCAAACGAAACATATATCCGTCCATCACCACTGGGAACGGCAGCAAAAACACTTTAAAATGACATAAATCACACAGTGATGTTCATAAAAAAACACGTAAGATAATATAAACTACCCCATATCATATGCTATACAAAGACAAAGTCTACCGATCTAATCTGATTCGCTGGAGAGGTCGTGCACGATATTGGCTGCCGGATGTTTGAATTGGTCGGAGTTTTGTGTCGTTGTCTGTACTTGCGCCAAAGAGTAGGACTGTTCGACCACATGTAGATGCTACGGCTCCAAAGCAGACAGAATAGATGTGTTGGAAACTGATCTCGTCCTAATGGCTACTCACCACAAGGAGATGGGCTCCGCAAAACGGGGTCGATCCTAGTGCTGTTTTTTTGTTCTGGTGTGGATGTGTTAGCTTCGCAAAATAAGTACAATTTTGTTTGGCGAATGTTTCTACATTATCATTAATGTATATCTTATTACACGCGCACCTATTTCAGGAAATGCAGGTGGGTGCGTAGAGTTTCTTCGTGCAACACACGACACTCAAAATTTCGCGTTGTGTTTTCTCCTGATCTCGTCATGATGAATGCCGATAAAGCTCGAAACAACGCTTGCGTGGGTGAGCAACCATATAGTATCGTCTTCATGTTCTGGTTCCATGCTACTCAAAATGTGATTAAACATGCGTAAGATGCGAAGTTGGATGGGATGTCAATTCAACTCATCTTTCGCAATCTGTACGATTTGCATTTTGCCGCTGATGAGGAAAATTTTGTGAGGAAACGCGATTTTGTTATTGCTTTCTGGCGTGGAGCGGGCGAGGTGTGCCTGCGTTTCAAGCGTGTGGCGAATCATATCGTCGAGACGTGGCTGCTGAATCCCCGGTTTTCACGATGGCAGCTTACCACACACACTCAGGCTACGCAGCCACCACCAACCCGCCAGAAATCTACCATTACACGCTCAAGCTTGTTTATGGCAGCAAGAACGCCCCATCAACCGAGCTTCTCGCTTGTCTAGATTTGTTGGTCGTCTTTGCTTGTGCTTGTCTCCAGTGAATCACGTCCTGGTGTACGTGTTCAGTGATGCTCGTTCACTTCGTCCCTGCCGCTGGAAGCTCCCGTGCGTTCTACTCCATATTCCCCTATGTCAGCGTCACCATCCTGGCCAGGCTCTGTGATGTCCGGTTGTGATCTCTGAGCTGCGTGGACCAGCTTACCACTGCCGCAGCGTCCGCTGCGCGTCGTGTTTTCCAGTAGATACCTATCGAATTCGATGCCCGAGGCGGTTTTCTAGATGTCATGCTTCTCATGATATTAGCACTGTCCCCCATCACGTGCACTGGTCCCCAATTTTGCGAGACCCACTGTCGTAGCCCTCGAAGCAAATCCAAGAGTGGAGCTTTGTGCGGTGCCATGGTTTCACCCTTATAGTAAGTACAACTAGCGGACTGTACCGAAAACGTTCCCGTCGCCATGTGAATTTTCACCACTAGCGTCCCGCTGCTTCCTGACTTCAGCGGTCCTGTCGTGCTAGCGATTAAGTAGCAGAGGCCATGTGTGGCCATGGGGCCACTCAGTGCGGCCGCTTCTGCTCCAAGTGCATTGCATATTGTCGTGCTGGGTCGGTCCGTGAGACGTGGCGGGACTGTGCTTGTTACGTCCCTTGTGATATCCTTATGTCCGTTCCTGAGCCGTGGTGCCAGTCCCGCGACGTGATACTCCTGTGAGATGTCGTTGTGGTCGTCAAAGTGCGCCACCCGCCACCTCCAGACCGCTAGCAAGTACGTCGCCGCCCCTAAGCCCCAGCAGTTTACTGTTAGCCGTTCCACTACGTCACCAAGCGGAGCCACTTGGTCTTCCGGGAACTCTCCAAAGGCAATCCCCGTTGCTACCGTGATGCCCTTTGGCGTTCCTGATAGTTTGAGTCCAAATATTACATCTTCGTAATTGTCTAGTTTCAGTCCCACTGATCGCCATCTCGACAGCAGCACTTCGCTCAGTAACCGAGATGCTGCAAAATCAAGTAGCTTACCTTCAATATCGGGACACGGAAATCCGAGATACGGCAATTCGTTCGTTCCTGGCTCGGTCGTGCTGGGCCCTCAAGTAGATCTCCCAACGCGATGATGTTGTACAAGGATATAGATCCTTTTTTTTAACTTCGTGTAGCGCTTGGCGCACTTCTGGATTTTTCGTAGCACACGAGACACTGTTGTTTGCGCTTCAAACAACACCAAACGTTCTCGGCAAGTGAAAGTTGGTGTATCTTTATTTTCGCTCCGTCGAACTCGTGGTTCAAGAAAGCAACTGTCAGCTTGTCTAGCATGCCGAACCATCGCTGGGGATCCGTTAGCTCAGCACCGACGAAGCTATCCCAGGAATGAACTAGAGTACCAGGACTTGATCGTTTCGTGAAGTGGTACTTGCTTCGCTTTTAGCCTCGAAGTACCGTTTGATTTTACTCATCTAGGACAAGAGGCCGAAGTTCCACGCAGCATAGATCAGTCAACTACTGGTGTAGCCATGCCGGTCGGCTCATAACCCATCATTTGCGGATTGGAGTCGTCCATCCATGTGTATCTACGTTTGTACTATTCATCCATATGTTTATCTTGCCAAGATTAAGAGCCTATCTTCAAGATCGGCGTCATCCCCGCCAATATCGATATCATCATCTGCATCGGATACGATGAGGATCGAACTGCTGGCACTTGATATTACTTCTCTGTCCTTGGTACATTTTGGATAACGTCTCGGCACCTTTGTAAGGTGTTACACGCCTTGATCTGAGTGACGGTCAACATATTTTGCGCCTGCTCCACCACAAACACACCCATTCAAGGCACACCAAGCGCCCTTTAGAAATTGCTCGTGATTTATTTACGTGACCGACCGCATTGACTGGCGTCCCCGGCGTGGATGCTTCGTGCGTTTCGTGGGCGAATGTCGACCCACCCATATAAGGCACACCAAGTGCCCTTTTAGAACTGGCTCGTGATTTATGTACGTGACCGACCGCATTGGCTGGCGTCCCCGACTTGGCTGCTTCATGCGCTTCCTGGCCTGACATCTCCTTGCTTGATTGTTGTGATACCAGGGTCCTTCTCTAGGATAGGCTGACGTATAACACAAAGCAACGTTTTTCCTGCGTTTTCGTTAGCAATCTTTAACTCCGTATATATCTACCCACCTGTTAGTTGCTTTGGAGCCAGTTGAAACCGTGATGTGGCTACGCTTACTCGATACACTCTGACTGCAGTTTCGGAACGGCTTTGGTGAAAACACATATCTTGCTAGTGGCATGATTTCTCGCGTGCCTTCTCTCACTGCT
Organism: Phytophthora uliginosa; assembly: GCA_024679075.1. Classification (NCBI taxonomy): domain Eukaryota; phylum Oomycota; class Peronosporomycetes; order Peronosporales; family Peronosporaceae; genus Phytophthora; species Phytophthora uliginosa. The sequence continues at coordinate 18,572 of JAIKVD010000335.1, forward strand.
TCAATCACCTTGTTACTTACTCCAGGTACGTCGTCTGCAAGTAGACTCGGTACTTTTGAAGATGGCCCGTTTGCCGAAAACTGTGTTGGCGCCCGTTTCGAGCATTTGCGTCTTGTACACATGGAAAACCTTGCATGTGTTTTAGGCCGCAATCAGCCGAGGTTCTGCCTGAAGCTCAAGAGACATCCGATGGAGCATGTCACTGTGTTGCAGTAGATAGACCTTTTTGAAACGCACCTATGATAGCAAAGACTACACCCTCTAGACGACTACAACACCCTGGGGGGGGGCTATAACGTTTGCTGAATTTGTTCTTACACAGCCTGACAGCTTTTCCGAGACTATTGGCGCTCAGAATCGCGCCGCTCGATCCAAGGGTTTATCTGAGATATGTGAAGACACGCTAGGGATTAATCAAGTGCTGTATTGTCTTACCGGTGTTGCGACTTGCACATCATTCCGCTCGATCCCGGTGAATGCTTGTGCGCAGGGTTGCTAACGCGCCCACAGCGCAGGTCTCATGTGATTGGCATGCGTGTGATAACGGCCAGCCGCTTCGCCCCCGACGATGAAGTGATTCAAGCCCCGCTACTTGAGTACGCGGCGACCTGATTGGAAAGGCTGCGCTTTGTGCGCCATGTAGCGTTTCGTTAGTTTGTAAGTAGTCAAATCTGACTATCTTGATAGTTGTATAACTTCTTTTTTTGCCTAGGTTGAGTACACCTCAAAAGGAAACTTTCACGCAGTACTGCCACGAAGGTGCGCTTCCTGACCTGACATCTCCTTGCTTGATTGTTGTGATTCCGGGGTTGTTCTCTACGATAGTCTGACGTATAAAACAAACCAACGTTTTTCCTGCGTTTTCGTTAGCAATATTTAACTCCATATACATGTACTGACCGTGACAGGATCGATGTGATTTTCTACGTATATGGAAAGATATAATACCGACCCTTAGAGATGAGAGTATAAACCGAAGCAGCCAAGTCGGGTACACCAGTCAATGCTGCCGGTCACGTACATAAATCACGTACTATTTCTAAAAGGGCGTTTGATGCGCCTTTTATGGGTGTGTTATCTGCCGTGTTTTGCAAACATGATGAAAGGGAGACTTTCACGCCTTCCGCCACGAAGGGTTCTACTCATGTTTGCAAAAACACGACAATCATCCGAGCGCTCTTTTAGAAATAGCTCGTGTTTTGTGTACGCCATCCTACCGTGTTTGGTCTCATCCAACCCAGCTACCGTGGTGTTAGCCAGGGCGTCACAGCGGGCTCTTCCGGCGGGTCGCCATATTCTGCAGATCTTTGGCAAGATGGCCGTCCAAGCGCGCTGCTGCTGACCTGTGTTGTCTCGAACCGCCGGCTCGGATTATGCCGCCGTTGTTGCGCTGGCCACGGTTGAGTCGGTTGCCGCTGTGCCTGGTACCAGTGTGCCGGATACCAAGCAAGCCGCAGAGACGGTTGAATGAATCTACAGACATGCGATACATGCGCTTGAACTCTCCTTCATGCAGCAGTTGCTCGACCTCGACGCTCCAACCTATACGAAAGCGAGGACGCTGCCCAGAGCGAGTCGACTCTTCCTCCGCCAGCAGAGCCAGTGCCATCAATCGGCGGCGGCGGTGGCGGTGATACTCCGCACTTGTCAGCTTCATCTTCGCGCGTAATGCTTGAGATGCTGGTGCTACTGTGCTTGGCGGGGGCGAAGCTGGTGCTACTGGTCTTGGCGGGGTCGCAGCAGGTGCTGCTGATCGTGGCGAGGGCGAAGATGTCGAAGCTGGTGCTTGCGGTTTCCTAACCTACAATCAAAGAAAGTTACTTCACCTGTACACGGGCGCTCGTCACATGGCTCCACATTTTGACCCGAGATGATCCCAATCACGAACAAATTATTCCTATTCGTCCCCAGCCAGTATTGTTTCTGTAGTACGAGATACTCAGTGCTTAAGCAACCCAAAGGCTTTTAGGGCGTCCGCTCGATAGTACAGCCTCCCGTTGTCCAAACGATAACCTCCCAGCGATGTCATCTTGTTGCGCATTTTCAGGATAGAGTTAACACTGCATGGTTCGGTAAAAATTGCCCACGAGTTGCGGCCATACCGTGTGTGGTGAGTAGTTGGTATCAAGCAATTTCACCCAGTGAGGCAATTTAATATCTGTGAAATTGTATTATTCCTTTTAAATATTAGGTATTACAGTGGAAAGTTGCGAAGGGGGAGAGGAGGGGATAGATGTCGCCCACCCTGCGCGGCCGCTATGCAGAGTGGGACCAGATCAGATTAGCGCGGGGCCAAATCGGAAATAGGGAGGGAGGTGCTTCGATTCAGCAGTCCTGCAGTCCTGCAGAACTGCAAGATAAACCCCTCAGATGTTCAGCTTTCGAACTATCAAGGCTGGTTCTGGGTAGATTCTTTCCGGGGTCGTATACGGGTATGCTCGCTGTTTGGGCCGGGGTTTTCAATACAAATCTCAAGTGTTTATCTGCAGAGGCCTTAGAGAGACCGTTTGCAACCGAAGCGAAGCGAAGGTCTGCAATGGTCAGCTTTCGAACTATCAAGGCTGGTTCTGGGTAGATTCTTTCCGGGGTCGTATACGGGTATGCTCGCTGTTTGGGTCGGGGTTTTCAATACAAATCTCAAGTGTTTATCTGCAGAGGCCTTAGAGAGACCGTTTGCAACGGCTGACCATTAAATTTTGATGATCAGCGCACAGCCGATAGCAAAGAATTCCGAGAACAACTCACGTGTTTGGTGTCTCGATCTGAGCCAAGTCCTCCAGGTTCCAGGCCTGGCAATCATGCTCAACACGTAATCTACCAAACTGTACTGGTGTGCCGTACACCGCGCAGTTTCTTTCGCATCGCCGCCCCATCCACGTCCCACGGTTAATTGCATCGATTGGACAAAAACAATATATCCAGCCAATCAAAACGACCATACGGAGAGATGGGAGGGTCAGATCGAAACCTTCCTAACTCCATTTCATTCAATTGCTCAGGTATCATCTCTCCGAACCCCTCTTCGTATACCTACACTTTATAATATCAAAAGTATTTCTACCACAATAAGCAGGAAACAACAATTCAGCAATCCCTCCGAAACCCGATGTCGAGTCGTCTTCCCGCAGTCGATCCGTCTCTCTCTCCGCTAGTCAGCATCGATAGCCAGAGGACGAGCCGCGGCCCAGGAGCGAAGTGACCGCCGAGCGCCCAAGGCTTCCTCCGCCATGATTAAGGTCAAATGGGACTCCACCTACAGGCCCGCGGCCAACGGCAATGGCAATGGCAAGGGCAACGACGGCTCCACCACCGCCAGCAGCGCCAGCAGCGCCGCCTC
>JAIKVD010000336.1:0-21892 GCA_024679075.1 Phytophthora uliginosa
CGACGAGCGCTTGACGCTCCTCGGCAGATGCCGGCGACTGCAAGTCCGCGACCTGTTTCATCAACATTTTTTTTCGTGGCTGACTCAGCGGCTGCGAACTAAATTCCGCAGTTGATACTGAGGCCTTCCTTACCTTGACGGACAACCCCATGCTCTGGGCTGGCTGGGTGTCGCAGCCCACGATGCCGCATAGATTGCGCACCTGGGCGCGTTGGAGCAAGTCGCGCGGCAGCAGCGGCTTCTGCGGGTGCGCCTCCTCCAAGTACTCGAGGATCGCACCTGACTGGGCCAGCGCGTGCCCATCCACTAGCAGCGTCGGGACGCGCTTCGTTGAAAGGAATGACGGGGTTAGACTATCGCCTGCGACGCACAGCGGTGGAAGGACATACTTAGTACTGTACCTGGTTGGGGTTCAGCTTCCGGTACGAGTCGAGGCACTGCTCGCCGCCGCCCGACGCGGCGAGGTTTACTGGACGGTACGAGTACTCGATGCCTTTCCACGCTAGCGCAATGCGCACGCGCCAAGAGCAACTGCTCTTCCAGAAACTGAAGAGCTCGTACTTGGCCATGCTGTGGACGGTGTTTTCTGCTTGTGTCAACGGAAGGGAATTCGCGAATGACCGCTGCTGGCGGGCGTCCCTTGATGCGTGGATGAGTCAACGGCCACCATCAATGCTGCATCACAAGACGGGAATGGATACATGCACGCTAAGGCTTGACGATCGGTGGTTGTAACGCGCATCGACACTGTACAGAAGTGGCAACGAGTCATTCAATTAGGTCACTCATCAGTGCATGTACTGTACACATCCTATCGCTTGTTGAGACGACCACTTGGATGGATTGCGTCATGACAGTCAAAAGGGAAAGTCGCGTGGCCCTCCTCGTTGTGGATCAAGAGAATGGGGCTGCCGATTATTGCCGTGGCGAGCATCTTGAGCGTCAGAACTGCGTGGGAGTTTGCCTACGGAACGGTATGCTGACGGACAACTGGTTCATCATATCGCCAAGCATTCTGTTCGTCATTCTCCATTGGCTCACACTGGTGCTCTACGCAGTGTTCAACTCGAAGACGCACCCACCCTCTTCCAGACGACTTTCAGCTCCCTGGCCGACGCGATATCGATACGATTTCGTCAGTGTCTATGGAGTTCACGCCAAAAGCGAGTCTCAACAACAATGTGGTCCATGACTCAGCGACGACCACCGGAAGCGGCGAAATATATTATGTGCACCACACCGCGACTTTTCGTATCCAAAATGAGACAACGGCAAACAAAATTATAGTAATCAACCAAAGTACGAATTCGCAGTTCGAAGAACTGTCGTTGGGCGGCCCAGCAGGGTTTGTGTGTTTGTTTGCATCTGGCAACATTCTCGCAACATGCAGCTTGGCAACATTCTGGCAACATGCAGCCTGATAGAGACGTGCCACGCTGATTGCGATTTGCGGCATTCAGCGGCAACGATACATGTACCGGTACCGTACTGTATTCACAAGAGATGGCAAACTTTTCCTATCGCCGCCAGACATGCTGCGCGATAAGACAAGGGCGGCAACCCACCCATCGGAGTGGCGGCAGCACCTTCGCAGTCAAAACGATCTACAGAAAAGTAAGCTAGCCTCGTATGGATACTGACAGACCGGGCAAGGGCCGAGCCGTGCGCTGGCCGCAAATGAGCATTCGCGCCGCTGCCAGCTAGCTAGTTGCCGTTTCGCGGCAGCACCTCGGGCCCAATGACGAGGTGGCGGTTAAAGCGCGAGTTTGCGAGTTGCCTCTACAGATACTTTCATCATTAACCGTGAATTTCATGTGACGGACGGCGGGAAAGGCGGCGTAGAACTTGTACAGTCGGCCGGCGACGGTCGCACCGCAGTGCGCCGGCGTCAAGTCAAACAGGCACCATCTCGGGAGCACCGGGTGCCAGACAGCGGTGAGCGGCGGCGGCGGCCTTGGCAAGCGCGGTGCAACCGGTTGAAGTCGTTGGCACCATGGCTACACGAGCTTGTCACGCTCTGCGATATGATATCACCGATATCCCATTCGTTGGATCGTAATCATATTATGACCAACCGCGAGGCGTCTCCACCCCTCATTATCCACCAATCACATAGACCACAGTGGGAGAGAGGGGAACGGCGCGTATTTGCGCTCGTGCTCAGCACCAAGTTGTAAAGGTAAACCCGTCCAAATCGATTTACAAACGTTGGGATCATGGAGGGTATTCGCTTTCGCGTCAGGAAACTTCAACATCCAGGACTTTCTCGTGAAAGTTGTAAGAACCGTCGGTAAAATAAAACTGGCGCAGCGCGGCGCTGAGTGCACTCCGGTTCTGATCCTGCGGCGCCATTTCGGTGGTGGTGTATTTCGACACCTGCGTTAGCAGCGTCGGCCTCGCGCCCACAAGATGAAAATGACACCGACGTCACCTGCATGTACCACAGCGAATATCCAGCCAGCCATGTGGGACTGGGAGCGGGGTGAAAAATAACGCTATGACACCGCCTGAATATTCCGATTCTGCGTTTTACGCGTCTTTGATTGGACGAGGGCAAACCCATCCTGCTCGGCAACATACAAACCGCAAGTAAAAACCGCCGGCTCTTTCGCTAAATGCGCTTTTCTCTGTCATATTGTGGCGTGCCCTATTCGTTGTCGAGTCGCACGTCCTCGCCGACCATAACGGAGAAGACACGCAGAGCCGAAGAAGCTGCTACGCTGCCACGACTGCCTTGGCGCCGCGCCCCCCACTTCCCGACCAGCCGGATCGCAGCGAGTCATTGACCGCAGAACACCAGAGATGACAGGCGACGGAGGCTTGGTCATGCCGCACAACGTGTTCGCGAAGCTGCCCTCGTACAACCCCTTCGTGGGCACGTTCCACCATGCGCCCAGGTGCGTCTGCGAGTGGTTTCATCTGTCTCCCCCCTCCCTAGATGACTAATCTAACTCGTTGACTGTGCTACTGTAGTGCCGGCAATCGTGGCGCCGTCTATTTCTCGAGCGACATCGTCGACATGGCGGAGCTCGAGGAGCGCAAGAAGTTCCGTCACCACCCGCTCACGGGCATCTTTCACTCGCTTCCGGGGTACTACGACCCGCTGCACAAGCTAGCCGCCTGCCGTCGCGTCATGACGGCCGAGGGCATTTACTCCGACACGGAGTCACTGCGCTCCTTCGTGGCGATGGACATCACGGACAATGAGGACTTCGTGTCGCTCCAGCAGCCCACGCAGATGAACCGCATGTACAGCGACTCGAGGTGTATCCCCAACGCTGACCTCATGACGCGTCCCCGTCGCTTCAGTGACGGTGACGCCGATCCCTTTTTTAATGGCAACAAGAACGGCTCGCCAAACAACGAGAAGGACGGCACAGTCGACTACCACGACGAATCGACGGACAGCGATGTGGACGAAGACCTCGCTGCTCTTGAGCAGCAGGCGCCACGCTCAGCGCCGCTTAACGTGCTTTCGGTCACGGACAAGTATGACGTCCCTCCACCTGTTGGTGCCTTGCCTCCTCGGCGCACACCCTACAAGAAGGCGAGGAAGTCGTCTGGTACGTCATCTACCAGTACAGAGAGCGAAGGATCATCGCCGCTGAGACCGTTGATTGTACCGAGCTATGAACGCGCCGAGCTGGGCAAGTCAGCGGGTTGCTCCGAGTTGACGGATGGTTTCATTTCCACGGGTAAAGGCATTTTCAGGAAGGTTGGTTTCCGTTCGTCGCTGCACGAGCGTCCGAGTGACAAGGATAAGGAAAAACTTACTCCCATGAAACTGCGTCTCCAGCGCTCCGTGACCGAGGGAGACTCGGACGACTACATCAACGACGAGTACACCCAGGCGGCACCTCGAATTCCTGCAAACCCGTTTGTCGCAAGGCGCTTGAATGACGGCGAAGAACTTCGTATTATGGCAATTCACCGCACAGGAAGGCGCGACTCCACGCACCAGGTCATCAAAAACGACCATGGTGGCAGCGACAGCGAGGACGAGTACAACCACCCGAAACCGTATTTTATTCATGAGAAGGCAGTCACGGAGCAGTATGAACTGGTTGGCGAGGACCAGCTTGGCGATGGCTCGTACGCTGTGGTGAAACCTGCTATTCGTCGCGTCAATGGAAAAGAAGTCGCAATTAAGCAGATCCACAAGCGTTTTCTGCGCGACGAAGCCGCCAAGAACGCTGTGAGCCGCGAAATCGAGATTCACCTGCGTTTGCGCCACAAGCACATCGTTCGACTCTATGAGGTTTACGAGACTCCCGACTTCCTGTACCTAGTCATGGCGAAGGCGACAAAGGGCAATTTGAAGGCTTTGATGCAGCGGAAGCGCATGCTACCAGAAGCACTAGCTGGAAAGCTCTCCCAGCAGATCGTCCGCGCTGTACTATTCCTCCATGATATGGGCGTGCTGCATTGTGACTTGAAGCCAGACAACATTTTGTTGAGTGATGCTAAGACAGCGAACCAAGACAACGGCGACAACTCGCCTGTGATGCGCCGCTCAACTCCTCCGAAGTCGAGTCTGGACCCTCACGCCGACGTCAAGGTCTGTGACTATAACATCGAGTTGTGCGACTTCGGTCTGTCTGTAAAGGTGCCGGATGTTCGCTTCTTTAAGCTGACAGGTGACGTGCACAAGGTTCCATTCACGGGAGTCACGGGTACCTCTGGGTATATCGCACCCGAGCTGCTGCAGCAGCAGTCGTACGGTAAACCGGTGGATATGTGGTCGGTGGGCATCATTATTTTCGAGATGCTGACGGGATATCAGCCGTTCTACCCGCCGCATGCTTGCATTGAAGAAGACGCGGATTTTTCGGACCGTGTTTGGAAGACAATTAGTGCAGACGCGAAGGACCTGGTTCAGCGTTTGCTCGAGCGCGATCCGACGAAGCGACTAACTGCCACCGAAGCGCTAGCGCACTCGTGGTTCGAGTCGGCCATGTTTGCCATTTAGATATGCCGACTCACGTGAGTCGGCACCTGCCATGAGGAGGCCCGTAGCAAACTGGGATGAGCAATGAAAAAGTGTGACACGTTTTGGGTTATAGCACAAAGTACAAAAGAAGAGTATACTGCGAGAACAGACGATATTGCCGATCTTCAATCAAAAGTTGATGATAAGAGTTCTAGCTTTATTTTTACTGAGCCTTTGACCTTTTGGGACCCTTGTTGTCGGCCCACTTGAAGAATTCACATCTTGCATCAGGATTGCCCTTCTCGCCCTGCACCGGAAGAGCACATAGATCAACCTGAGGTGATTGTACGAAGTTTGCGCAGCACAGACACAACTTACCGCCGGTTTGGTACAGACGTAAAACTTGCGTCCCCAGTTCTCGTTTGCTTTCATAACTGATCGAAGAACAGTCGGTTGGCCGCAATAACACAATGGTGTTGGAGGAGGCCGCCCACTAAGCACTTGTTGCCACTCGAGTATTCCTTCTTCCGCAGTTTTTCGCTTTATCGACCGATGTTTGATTTGTACACCCCCCGAAAATACTTGATACACACTTGAAACAACATCGCCCTTAGCAAATTTATCCGATGGAGATACGTTTCGCTTGACCCCTGCATTGCTGAAGAAGGAGGTGATCGACTGCTGCCCTTGGTTTATCCGTTTCTTGGGCCTGTGTGCACCTGCTGCAGTGCGACCCGGAGATGCTTGTGCATTTCCTAAATCGATCACGGCATCCTGGTTCTCAATTGTGCCTTGATTTCGCACTACAAAGGACTTGATACTCTGCTGTGTACCAGAGAACTCGACGAAATTCTTTGCACACAATGCTGCCGTGATCCCACGGTTTGTGGTTGAATCAGTTTCAAGCTCTACAGTGCAAGATATGACCACGGGGCAATGATCAGATCCGAGCCGTCCTGCTTCGATACTGTACACGAACAAGCATTTAGTTTTAACAGATTGCTCTCTGTGCGGTACCCTCAGCTGGAACCAATCAACTTACCTGCACGACGATACATACTGAAGAAATGCGGGGTCGACCAAAATGTAGTCAATTCGAGTTCCGTAGTTTGTTTGGCGTGCCCCTGTTAAAGTACTCCAGCACTGTTAATCAAATACGGTCGAAAAGAAGTCAGCCCATCACCGAATCCCGTTTTACAACTCGGTTGTGTTACGCACCGTAAAGGCTTTAGTCTGCGTAGGATGGAAGTGTCGGAACGTATCAACCAATTTAGATGTTGCAATCTCGTCGCTTGTAGCTCTTTTGGAATTCGGCTCCGACGGAGATGTGCGCTTTTTCTCTTCTGATATTCCCACAAAACCATCCATCCACCTTCTACAGGGATGATTCGCAAAAGAGCTACCATCCATTTGAAGGGCGCCAGGATCGCAGTGATCAATTTCACGGTGTGCAATGTTAATATCCCCCTACATGCAAAAGTCAGTATCATCCTCACAAACGTTTCCAACTAAAAGCAGCTTACCACAACCACGACATGTTTGTTCGCCTGCCGTAGAGCTCTGACTCGGTCTTCCAACAACGCATGAAACTGAAGTTTATACTCCAGTCGATCAGCCGATGCAAGTGCTGGACAGTAAGTGTTGAGTAGCACAAACGCTTGGTGGTCGGTGATAACACAGCGCCCTTCGCCCTCCAAGTCGTTCACCAGCTTTGACGAAAGCTACATACACACCGATACACAGAACGCTCGTCAACATGATCTATATTGCGACCAAAGTGAAAGTCATGTGTGTCACCTCGTTATGCAAAGACCCGATGTACCCCACGCTGTCCTTGGTCTGCCAGAACCCTGTCAGACCTTCTTCCGCCGCTATAGTCGGCAGATCGCTCTTGACGAACGTCACCACACCCGAATATCCTCCACGATGTCGACAAAATGAGTAAAATGCGTCGAATCCTGCCGTAAAAAAAAAATTCAATACTTCAGCTTCAACAACGCTAAGGACTCGGATTTTGACACACTCGTCTACTGTACCTGGCGGACGCACCAGCTCCTGATCGAGTTCTGACCGCGTCATCTTCGTCTCTTGCAGGCAGATGATATCCGCCCCCAGACCCTCCAGAAACTGCTGCAGACTCTGCTCCAGACGCTGCAGCACGGCGCGCAGCCCATTGACGTTCCAGGTCATGAGCCGCAGCGACCGCTTCATCTTGCCCGAGCCAAAAACTTCACGATTAGGTACGAGTTGTAATTTACTCCAATCACCGATGGATAAAAACTCTTATGAACCAATCGACACGTTTGGCGCCGTTTCTCGTTACGCGCAGAACTCACTAAGACATTGCGCGCGTACAAGAGGCACCTTAATCATGAGCGTCGACGTCGCGGCCATCCGCGCGGCCTTCGCGGCCTGCAACTTGGACCTGGAGGAGGACGCGGCCAGCACGTGCGTGTCCATCTGCACAGAGTTCGGTCTGAGCTCGGACGACATGGCGGCGCAGTGGGACGCCTACTCCATGAACCAGCAGCTCTCGGGCGCGGCCAACGCCGACGGCCTCGTGGCGTTCCGCTCGCATCTCAAGCAGCAAAAGACCAAGGCCAAGGAGACGGCGCCCATCTCGGCGTCCCAGAAGCGGCGCCACCCCAAGAGTGCTGCCACGCCGGTGGTCAAGCGCGACGCAGAGAGCCAACACACGTTCGGGTCGCTGTACAACAACATGAAGTCGCCCGAGGGAAAGCACGCGCGGCCCTTCTCCAGTCCTACAGGCAGCAATAAGGTGCAGCGCACCAGCGGCATGTTCTCGCCCACCTCGCTGCAGTCTCCGCCTGGAAACAGCTACGAGAAGCGCACCGACGCGGGCAAGACGGTGTCCGAGTTCAACGTGCACCTGAGGGAGCAAATCAAAGGACAAGGACCCAATACGGGGCGGCCTGTTAAGGTTTCAGCCCCCTTTCCGTCCCGCAATCTCGCCCCTAATGCGTCATACATGTACACGCCGCTGTTTCAGAGAGCGATTGCGTTGGACGAGCAACTGGTCGAGTATGAGGAGCTCGTGAAGGAGAAGTTCAAACTCGAAGAACTCAAGCCTGTGGGAGACCCGTCGCCGGCCCAAGTGATGGTGGTGGGACGAATTGTGTGTGAAGCTGCGGAAGGAAAGCTCAATCCGAGTGTGGTGCAGCTTGAAGGAACTAGAAAGACTTGTGGCGGCCAGCGCGTGCTCCTCGACTTGAGCAGGGTGCCCAACTTCCAGGTTTTCCCCGGCAAGGTGAGTCGCAGCTGCAAACGCTGTGCGATGTGGGAATGCGTCTAACATTGTGCATACTGTAGATTGTTGCGTTGGAAGGCGTCTTCCCCGATACTCGGTCTCCGATGGCAGTTAAGAGATTCCTTGAGGTAACTCCCTTCTGCTTCTGCTACTTATTTGCACATGATCTCATCAAACCTGTCTGCGTGTTATTGCAGCCGATTCCAGCACCTCCCGCTACATCGACTCCGGCTCGAATTAAAGAGATTCAGGGCGAGCACGGCAAGCCTGTCCGTGTGCTCACTGTGTGTGGCCCCTTCACGACTACCAGCAATGTGGACTATCTGCCGCTGAACGACTTGCTACAGATTGCTATTGACCAGAAACCGGACGTTCTCATTCTCGTATGTGTGACGCCGCTGTCAATATTTTCAGATCGAGTTAGACTGACGTATCTTCTGTTGCAGGTGGGCCCGTTCATTGATTCGATGCATTCGATGTTCCAAGACGGCCTGGTCAAATACGATGGCATGAGGCTTAGCTTCGAGGATATCTTCTTGGTTAAAGGTAGAGGTGCTTAAAACTAGCCATTTCGGTATGTGCACCTGGGCTCACAATGACTGTGTGTATTCGTTGCATATAGTGATGACTTTGCTGAACAACGTCCTGGAGAAGGACGAGCGCATCCAGATTGTGATTGTGCCATCTCTAAGAGATGCAAACCATGAGTATGTGTATCCCCAGCCTCCGCTGAACAAAAAGAAAGCTTGCGAGGCGTTCGAAGCACCCGAGTATGCCAAGGTTTGTGTTTTTCTCCTGCTGGCGACCTATCGAAGTGTTGACACTAACTTGAACGGAACTATACAGCGCGTCCACTTCATGTCCAATCCTAGCACGTTCTCGATCAACGGGGTTGTATTCGGGACGTCAGCCTTGGATGTGGTTGTGCAACTAAGCTCGAATGAGCTGCACCGGTGCGTGTACAACCCTTGTAGCTTTTTATCACTGTAGTTGTTTACATTGATCCTGTTGTAGAACACAATCTCGCAACCACAACCGATTGCTACGGCTCTGTGAAGAAATCGTCGACCAGCGAAGGTTCGTTCGACTGTACTCATGGATGCCCGAACATATAGCGATCGATTAACACCTCCTGTTTTTTCATGGATTCGGCAGCTATTACCCCATGTTCCCCCCACCGCCGAGCAGTGAGGCCCCGATCGATCTGCGTTATATGAAGCAGTTCCAGTTCGAGCAAACGCCCGATATCCTGCTTCTTCCCTCAATCCTGAACCGCTTCTGCGGGGTACGTTTGTCAGAACAAGGCGAGTTCCTTTCGAGCGTGACACTAACCCTCGTTTTGCTATTGGCTGCGCAGCGTGTGAAAGACTTGATCTGCATCAACCCCGGTCAGCTCTGCAAGGGCGAGTCTGGTGGCACCTTCGCGCACATCACCATCCTCCCTCTGTCCAACGACAAGATCGAGAGTGCGACCGATGACAAGTGTGCCCACTTCGTGCCCGACCGAACGATCGTCGAGATCAAGCGCATCTAGCTGGCAATTACCGGTATCTGATAATAGCGGTAATTGTTACCGGTGTCAATTTCCGGTATTATCAAATGTGAACTTTGCCGCCAACGTTCAAATTTAATTTTTTTTCTTATTTTGGGGTCCGAAATGGGAGACGTTGCTACCACCAAATAAAGATGTAGGGTTTTCATTTCAGAAATGAAGGGTTAGGTGTCTAGTAGTAACTTGTGGTTTGTATGGTTACCCTAACACTGATCAAGGCGCTGTTTCCCCGACGAATGTGAGGAAATTGAAGCCGCTTCCGATATACTTGATCTTTGTATGCATCACATGTCAGAAGTAACTTCCGCCTCCCGAAACAACAAATTATGCAAAATCCGATTACATGACCAATGAAGGTACAGTACTTTCAGCGTATTGGCCAGTAAAGTGCTCGCCAAAACTATCAATTTTGCAAGAATTTCTTACAAAATAAGGGTGACTGGAATAATTTTTAGGAGACTTCTGACCATGTTAAGATAATGCAACAAGACCTAAAATACTAGGTTTTTGAACAAGACTTTAAGTACTTTGACAAGACTGCCAATACTAAACAAGACTAGAAATACGTATACTATTCTCTCATGTAAGCGTGCTGGGACTTCACGAGACGCCGTTTACGGTCTAGTCGAATGTATCTTGCCAGTGTGTCAATTGTGAGCACATTCATGTTCGAACTTGAGCCTTCCTGGATCCAATTTGTGATGCAGTATGCAGCGAACATTGATAGTGTCATCTCGGAGACATTGCGTGGTTGGAAATCCCCTTTTGTACAGCGAAGTCCACCACGTCTTCGGCAATAAGCTTAGCGACACTAAGTCTGCTAGGCAAGGCTCCACTCTTCTTTTTGTCTTGCGTTGTCCACTCACTGACCGGCTTAAAAAGATGCCGGCCGGGATCAGCGTTCCAATACATTCGATACATATCCTTCCAGTCTTTCGCGGATGGAAGAATCGATACCTGCTCCACGTGGACTCCATTTCCGCCCTCGCGTGATGGAACTGGTACTGGCTGTGGTGACGGTTGCAACACAGACACTAGGAGATCAATCTTGTCTTGAAGAGCTTTGACAGAGCTCTCAATAGTCTTCAGCCGCTTTTCGAGAGAAAGTGTAGATGATGCTTGTCTACTAGGCACGCAGCCGTTGCGTTTTCGTCCACTGTATGTCGTAGGGCAACCCTGGTGTGATTCACGATCTGGGGCTAAGCAGTCCGCTAGTTGCTTGTCTTCATCGCTAGCCGTTTGGTCTAGAAGGTAGCGCACAAGTGTCTCGGCCGACTCGTTTGGTGTCCATCCAGCCCACCACTTTACCATTCGCAGCGACCACCGCCGTTCCGGGGCAGCAAACATGAATCTATACTGGACACCAGCTCGTCGAAACGTGTGAGACGTAAACCAAATGTCGCGCCACTCGTGCCGGACGTACCCACGTGTTGATGACCCATTTCGATTGAGGTCTCGCACGATGCAGTTGAGAAGGGTAATAAATGCTTGCTCTGACATCTTTTTACCCCACTCTACACGCGCATTCTCACAGCCAGTGGACGCCGAATCTGTCTTGAGAACGCTTTTCGATACTTTTGACAGCGCCGGAAACACGTAGTCACTATCATTCCAGTTGTGATCGGTCGTCGTTTGCACGAAAGTAAGCCATGTTGACAGGTGTGTGAATGCGTCCATAGGACTTTCGCTATCGTCCAAGCGGTGCAGGTTGTAGCAGCGACCTTCGGCAACCTCTGACTTCCTTCCTTCAAGCTTGTAGACTGCAAACGTGATGGATACACTCGGGTCAGATGTACTAGGTCGCGTCATTCCTAACGTGAGATTCTTCCATTGAAGGCTGAGCACCTCTTTGATTCGACACATACCATATAACGCAAATGCATATACGACGAGAAACCACAGACAGCTTGCTTCCGTGAATCCTTTTGCATTTGCCAAGTGGCAATGGAGGACTCGCAGCATACTGAGTGAAATGGGAGTAGCTTGACGCTGCGAAAATTCCGTGCTCTTTCGCTTCTTCAACCCTCGCATGAACTGTCGAACAAACGCATCTTTTGCAGGATTGCCCAATCCGTACTTATTTCCATTGTCATCCGTAACTACCATCCACTTGTCAGGTCCAGCTGCGTCGCGGCGCTCATAACTTCCATAGTAATTTGCGACAGCGGCACGAACCTTCTCAGCAGTTTGGTTCGACACAGAGGCTGATGCCGACACGCTCTCCATGAACTCGACCAGAAGTGATGGGAGCTCATGGTGGCGCACAGTCGCTTGATCGGGATACTCATTTGCGATACAGAACTCACAGAACTTCTTGAAATACGACGCAGAGACATTCCTTGTCTCCTTCTTAATTACGTGCGTGGCTGTAGTGATCCCACCTTGCAACAGCTCTTGAAAGATGGCTGATGCGAAGCCATACTGGAGAAAACAGAGTGCGTCCTGTCCAGCCAAATTGATTGTGAGCGGCAGAACCAGTCGTTTTATGGCGAGTGCTTTAAGTCTTGTTGTAGTACTTTTGGTCTTGTCCTCGTACTTTTGGTCTTGTCGAGTACGTTCAGTCTTGCTAAAAGGTGTATCGTATATTCAAATATACGTTTGTAACCTTGCCCTGTCTTTACTCGTCTTCACTATCCGAATCGGGTCCAAACGTCTCCCTAAAGCGTCGCTCACCTGCCATTTGTTCTTCCGTCTCCTTCATCTTGGTCTCGTACGCGTTATCCTTTTCGATGAATCCGGCCTTGTAGATCGATTCAAACTCAGCTAAACTCACGCAAGCTTTACCTTCTCCAAAAATGTCGATCTGCTCATTTTGGGTTTGTAATGTCAGACGACCAATCGTTGTACACTTACTGGCTAATATGGTTTTTTAACCAGATGGCACCCTGATTGGCTAAAATAATTTTGCATGGGATTGTTTTGGGGTTGCGCTGGTGAAAGAAGTCAAGTTCAGTGTGAATACAGTCGAATTCTGTGAACGTTTGGTAGACCAGATTGAGCCAGTTTTCGAGGTTCGGGTTGAACTTTGAAGGGATCCGAAGATAAATTACCTTACCATGACTGGCCCTGATTTTTAGAAAAATAAGCGCGCGCCCGCGCCCTCCGATTCCATGGCATTCGTCGATCCACCCCCTTGGAGACCGAAGCAAGAGTGAAGGTCCCTGTATAAGAACGACGCGCACAACCGACACGGTACGCTTCGATGCAAATCCCGCTTACTTACCGTCCTTTCTAACGTTGATATCTGTTAGGCGGACACGTCGGAGCGCCCTCCTAGTCCCTCAGATGCCGACGTGACGCGCACACAGCGCGACAGCGCCGAGTTGGAGCGGGCTCGGATTCGCGAGCACCAATGCAAGCTTCGAGACGACAGTGATACGACTCTGCAGAAGCTGCCCCCGTTAGCAGCTCAAACTCGTGGCGTCTTGGAAGCGAACCGGGCGGAGAACGTTGCGCGCCAGCGCCGCGACGAACAGGAGATTCGTCTTGCGATGGAAGGCCGGCGCAAACTCACTCGTAGCGCTACCGCCATGCTGCGAAATGAAGATGGGGAGAACGATAGAGCGCACGCCAGCGAGCAGAGAAGGAACGGGTGGTGGGAAGCGCGCGCGGAGCGCGAGATGTTTAGCATTGAGCCAGATTCAGATTCGGACGGCGGTGCTCTCGCCGAGGTGATTTATGCATTTGACGAAGCTGACCGCGAGCGGTCCTCAATGGGCACCGACAACTCTGACTACGAAGACAAGCCGCCTCCGCTGAGTGACACAGGTGCTGACGATGCAGACGATGGCGAAGAATACGACGAGGGTGAGCGCGACGACAAGGACGAATTCGAGAGCGGAGAAGGCGGAGTCGAGAGTGGAGAAGATGACGTCGAGAGCGAAGATGTCGACCAAGGCGCCGAGCTTCGGCCTGTACCTCCACCGAAATTACACCGAAGTTTGCACCAAATGCATGACCTTCGCGTACAGGGAACGGCTCCCATGTGGTTTTACGGCTTCAAGAACACGTTGGACTCGTGGGAAGCATTTCACGAATCTTTTGACGACTTCCAAGTCCAGACGTACCAGCAGTTTTCCAAGCGCACGAGTACGTCGGTCCGCCTCAGGAACAAGCAGATTCGTACGAAGGACACGGCCAGAAAGAGGGCAGGAAAGAAAGCAAGGAAGCCTGTGAGGACTGTCCCAAAGGAATGGGCGATGTACTCCAAAACTCTGGTATGCACGCATGGACAGCCCTACGAACCGAGGGGCAAGGGCAAGCGAAACCACAACAACGTTCGCGATACCAAGTGCAAGGCGAGCGTGAACGTGCGTGTTACCTCCACGCTCAGCGGGTCTTGGTGTTTGCGCGTGAATGCAACCGACAACCATAACCACAACCTGAACAAGCACATCTGGGAGAGCTACGCAGAGAACCGGACGGTGAAGGACCCTCAGCTGACGGAGGACGTGTCAGTGCTGCACAAGGCTGGCGCAAACACGCACGGAATACTGCAGTATCTTCGTGAGCGAACAGGTAAAGGTTGTCTACTTTCGGTGTGAAATTGGTTTGTAGTCAACTAATTTTTGTGCATATTTGGTTGATCTTAGCAAGAAAACGACCGGCGAGACGTTCACAACATGGTGCAGCGACACAAAACTGCGGAGCAAGCCAGCCTCACAGACGCGCAGCGTGCGTTCGCAGTGATGGAAGAATTTATGCAGGCAGCATGGTGGAAACTCCGCTGACATACTCGTCGATTCCGACACCAATGTTGCTCGCGTTGCAACGTTCCAGTCAGCAAGAATGAAACGGTTGTTCAAAGCATTTCCGGAGGTGATTCTGATCGACTCCACGCACAACACGAACGTGAACCGCTACAAGCTGTTCAGCTTCGTAGTTCACGACGTGTTCGGGAAGGTATCTATGTAGACGAGATTGTAGCTGTGATGTACAATAATAGACATGACTAACGAATCCCAAAGGGTCAATATGTTCATCATGCACTTGTAGATAGCGAACATAAGGACAATCTGCGGCGTGTGCTGGAGATTTTCAAGGCAAACAATCCTGACTGGGCTAAAATCCAAGTCGTCATGACGGACAAAGCTGTTCACGAGAAGGATGTTCTGCGGGAGGAGCTGCCTGATGCTCGGCAACTCCTATGTCAATGTCACGTCATAACATGGTTGAAGAAGCAGTGCGCGCGACTAGCACCCTCGGTGAAGAAGGAAGTTAAAAGTCTCGTTCGGCTGCTGGTGTATGCGAGCAACACGGATGAGTATGACGATGCGAAAGGAGCTATGTTGGAGCTCCTTGGAGGAGATACGTCGCACGAGTTGTATCGCACGTTCATGGTCAATTGGGACAATACTCAGGACGAGTGGGTTTCCTACAAGCGTGGTAACACGCCGCATCTCACGAACAACACAAACAACAGGATTGAGTCGAAGTGGGGTAAAATAAAGGATGTCATCAACGACTCCTTCACGATTGACCAGCTCCTGTCTACACTGAGGACGCTCCAGGACTATGCTGAGGAGCAGTATCTCGCCGAATACCATCGCGTTGGCAGTCGACCTTCACGCGATTGCGAGGACCGTGAGTTGACACGGCTGGCTCTGCAAGTCTTTCGAGTTGATCGCGAAGCAGCATGCGTTTGCAACTGGCCCAAACGCAGACTACAAGGTGGAGCTTGGTGTTCAAGGACTATCAACAGTGACGAGTCCAAGGTCTGGAACCGCGCATGAAGTCAACACGAGGGGAAGTATTTGCACATTCAAGTGATTTGGTACATGTTTGGTTTATATTTGTAAGTTTGGTATTGGATGCTAACCATACTGGTGTGTGCTATACAGACTAATACCTGCAACTGCATCTTCATGAAGACCTGCTTCCTACCCTGTCGCCATGTGATGTACGTCCGAAGCACGAGCAACTTCGAAACAGTGCTTCCCCCCATGCACTGTTTTCCTACAAGGTGGATTGTCCAGAGTCCTGAGAACAACATTGACTCTGGCGACCTTCCGTGCGGCGGATTGAAGCAAGGAACCTGCCCGCCTCTGCCGAGGGAGCGCGCTCTGTCAGGTGCAGCAATGTATTCCGAAGCCAAGGCAACGGCGGAGAAGATCATCGATCGCATGGCGCTTCAATCGACGCCTACGTTTCGAGTAGCTTTGATGTGGCTACAAGATTTCTGTGCGGCGCTGCATTCCGGCCACGTGGTAGACTTTGCGGAACGCGAGGTTCCTGTGTTTCCTGGGCTGTCCCAGGTATCTCCAGCTAGCGGTGCACGCATTTCACAGCTCTCGTTCGCTGACGCTGGTCCTCCGGTCGGTACTAAGGCTACGAATGAAGAGGCAATCAAGGTGAACGATAATGCAGAGCTCGAAAATTATGAGGAGTGCGACGAAGGAGACCCGAAGGCTGCCCACAGCGCGGGCTCTAAGGCAGGAATGACTACGGCTGCGTGTTGTGATACAGCTGGGCATGAT
This sequence comes from Phytophthora uliginosa, assembly GCA_024679075.1. NCBI lineage: Eukaryota > Oomycota > Peronosporomycetes > Peronosporales > Peronosporaceae > Phytophthora > Phytophthora uliginosa. The sequence goes on from JAIKVD010000336.1 coordinate 16,227, forward strand.
GGCGGTGTTGCACCCCCCCCCGACAGAAGAGCGTCACAAGATTCTACAGAACCCACACAAATTTCCACCGAATATGAAAATCCGTCGACGGAACCCGCGAAGGCAGTCACGTGGAGTTTCACGGAGCGACCTGTGATCAATGGCATGACCAAGGCCCAGCGAAAGCGTGCTCAAGCAAAGCAGGACCGTGACGCTGCGCTAATACTGGCTGCTAAATACCGTCAAGGGAAAAAGTCGAAGGTAGTCGCACTGGACGATGATGCTGCATTGCTAGACGGACCCTACAGTCTGTTCCACTCGAAGTCTATGGTGGAGGCGCTGGTACTTCCTCCGGTTGATGTCGCTGGCCCTCTATCCGTTAGAGGTTTTGACGTTGGCCAAGACATTCCTGTTATAAAGGGGATCCCTCCACTACCCGTAGTGATGGAGGCCATTGAGGTCATCAAGCTCAAACAGAATATCGATCTTCTGGCTTACTGGCCAGACTATGGATATGCTACATTTGATCAGCTGGATGCTATGGCGAGCATCCATGAAGCTCACCAAAGGTTCACGTTAGTGATGCGCACGACCAAGTGGATTGACGAGGTGGAGTGGCGTGTTGCAGACCGTCGCGAGCCCTTTACGGATACATGCAACATCACTAAGGTAAGATTATTTTACGACATTTCGACCGAAGTTGCACTGTAACTAATTAAACATTCGTGTATATTGCAGAATGAACACAAGGCATACGTCGAAACGCTAAATCTAAGTGTTAATCGTGTGCCCGGAGAATGCATTAATGTCCATCAGCTGCTGGACTTTCGTTAGAATCTGTGGCTTCATACCACGTCGATACTGTTATCGCTGATGGTTCTGCGCGACGCAGACGAAGATGTGGGCATCATTAGTCCCAGTTACCATGATTTCGTATTACCAGAGCAAAAACGGCGTGTTGCTGCGGGTTTTGGAGCCAGCGACCCGAAAAACAAGCGCGTTATCGGGGTGATTCACATCGACCGGCACTGGGTAGCTTTTCCCATCGACAGGACGATCGGAAATGGAACGAAGAAAGCGACGTGCTTCATGTTCGACCCGCTCTAGAGCCAACGCAACTACACTGTCATCAAGAAGAGCGTGCGCACAGTGATTGAAGGAGTTCAACAACTGGGGGGCATGGTGACTTACGAAAAGGTGGAATGGTGTACTCAGCAGGAAGGCAGCTCGTGCGGCGTGTGGTGTGTCGCAGTACTGGAGATGCTGCTTAGCAACGCGTCTTGGGATGACTGTCTGTATTGGTTGCTGCCCTACGTGCGCATGCGCTTATTGTACAAGGCTCTCGCTTTCGTAGGCAAAGAAGCAGCTTCAGATGAATAACTTCAACTTCAGAGGGGTAACTTCAACTTCAATATACGTGTCCTTTGATTTCGGAATTAATTTTGGTGTTACCAAAAATAGTGTACCGAAATTCGATAATATGGGTTTGACCTTCACGACGAAAACGTCAAGTCCCACGATCCCCAAATCTAGAATCGTCCCGAAAAGACTGAGCCTCTGTGGTGTATTTTGCGTACATCAAACCGAAGATAAAATAGTTTTCCCCTAGATAATGGGTAACGATTTCGACATCTGTTTTGGGACAGCACAGACAGTGCACACGTATTGTGAATTCCGGCCAAATTTGCCGAACCTGACCGGTTCATCGACATAGCTTGAGAATTGTATAAGGGATTTCAACCTTGAGAATTGTTTAAGGCGATTTCAACCCGTTTGGTAATCGACCCGGTCAACCCATCTCGATCGAATTAGGGGGTGTCAGAATTGACAAAAAGTTGCGCGAAATCGCATGTGATTTTCGCGAGAAATAACACGCCATTTTCCGGAAAATACCATGTTATTTCCCGATCTTCAAATCACACAAAACGAAATCGTCGGCCGACGTCGCCTAAAGCCCTTGGGACGGGCGCAGGGGAGGGCGTACATGGCGCACCTTCCAGCAGTTCTTCGAGCGACGGTTCCCAGTATACGGTAAACTCCGCCGGGTACGTATACACGGTTTCAAGTATACTGTATACACTGCGGGGTACATATACACGGTTCCCGGGATACGTATACACAGCCGGGGTATGTATACACGTAAATTTCCGACCTATTTCGAGCGGTTTTCGATACAAGCGCCTTTTTTTTCGAGCCAAGCGGCTCTGGCCCCGGAAATTCCGACGTGTTTTCTATATCCAGAATAACTTTTTTGGCCAATCGAAAAGCGCTCGAAATAGGTCGGAAATTCCGACGTGTTTTCTATACCCAGAATAACTTTTTTGGCCAGCACCTAAAATAACGGGACCGTACATCTTGTTTTGTTATTTCAGGTCGGAACTGTACAAATGAATACAATCCTCCTCTAGGCCGGAAATTCCGACGTGTTTTCTACCCCAGCACCTAAAATAACGGGATAACGGCGTACCGTACATCTTTGTTGTTATTTCAGGTCGGAACTGTACAAATGAATACAATCCTCCTCGCGGAAAAAGTGTAACCCGGTTATGTGAACATGAAAAAGTACTGTATTTTACAGCCAATCCCGCATCGCCAGATCCCGTTTGCCAGCTCTGCACGATGACATCCTGGCCCTGGGCAGTCGCGGTGGCTCTCGGTTTTCGTGCCTTCCGAGCCGCGGAAGTCAAAGGTCTTGTTGAGGACGATGACGCGCGGCTGCGAGTCCATGAGGTAGTTCATCAGGTCGTTGAGCGAGGCGGGGTACACGGGTGCGATGTTGCCACCGCCGGTGGTGCCTGCAGCGAGGCCCGGTGCGGAGTCCGTGGAGATGGTGCTCTTCGTGGGAATGTCTTGCTTCGTAGACGTCTGGGCGACATCCGAGTTTTGCAAAGTCGACGTGCTGGACCCGGCAGGAACCGCCTGCGTGCCCTGCATGGCGAGCGCAGCAACGGCAACAATGACGATGCGGAAGATGTGCATTGCAGTTCTTGCCGGATGTTGGAGACTTGTGCGGTGCGAAGCGAAATCGGCAATGAGCAAGAGTGGCGTAGTCCAGTATGCGAACGAGCGAGCTACCGGTGAAGCAAGCTGAGGCTGTGAGACTTATGATTTCGGTCTCCTTCGACCAACGTCTAATATTGAAACGCAACAATGAACTTGGATGCCGACATCTCTATCGGTTCCTTACGCGCTATTGACCCCTACCGCCATTTATCGGCATCAGAGTGTGATACCTCGATCAATTTTGACAGTGCTCAAATGATTTATTCATGAGTAAACGTTTTGAGTAAAAATCCTGATGCTGTCACTCAGCCTCTCCACTCAACCTCTCTGCAATCAGATTAGAGAGCCCCCAATCAATTCTGGCAATCTCGTGTGTGCGGCCACAAACGAAGCTCCGAAGCCACAGCAGGACAGCAAACATGAGTTGGCGCGCGCAGATCTCCCGCTCCATCCAGGAGCTGCGCTTCGTGGCCTGCGACACCTCGCAGAGCAGCGCGGGCCTGCGGTGCGTCCCGTGCTTCTCTCTCCCTCGGCCCAGCAGGTAGACTGACGTTGTTTTCCGGTGGTTCTCCTTCTTGTGTCGTCCATGTGCAGCACGTTCTTCCGCAAGAACTACGGCGAGCTCAAGATGCTGAACCCGAACACGCCCTTCGTGTACCGCGAGGCGGAGGAGATGGAGCCGTTCGTGTACGCGCGGTTCGACTGGGGCGTGGAGGAGAAGGTGCCGGTGCCCGGCAAGAGCGACAAGGAGATCCTGGCGGTGCTCAAGGGCCTCGTGGACCGCGGCCTCGCGCTGCCCAAGTCGCCCGAGAGTGACATCTTCGTGGCCGCCCCCATCATTGAGGCCGCCAAGGGCGAGAGCGCCTACGAGTCCGTCAACCTCACGTGGGACGGCAAGACGCTGCGCCGCAACCCGGACTTCGACATCCCGCTGGAGGAAGCGCTCAAGCCGTAGGGAGAGAGGGCCAATGCAGCAGCAGATGCAAGACGGCGCTGTGGACAGCACGGACCCAAATGTGGACAAATCAAAACAAATAGCATGAAGAAAGCAGAATGTAGAGCAGCGTCGTGCTCAGGTGGACACTCTGTTTCATTTAGCACACCACTCGTCGCCAGAGAGTCAGCATGACAGCGTAGCTAAGCACCATGTAGTCAGCAGCATCGTAGCCAGCTCTCGAGGCACACTCTCCTCTTGGCGCGAAAGCGAATACATGTAGCACGCACGACAAGCAAGGTAGGTAGATAGGTAGGTTGGCAAGCATAGGCGGTGAACTTCAACATCACCAGTGGTGATTCACCACCGTTCCGAAGACTCTTATCCAGGACAGCTCCATTGACGAGGCGGGCGCGGGAAAATGTACCCCATCGCCTCCTAGCACAGACTCGCTCGTGCCGCTCAATTCAGGAAATGCGTCATCGAACTATAATGCCGACTAGAAATGCAATAAGATGGTAGAAGCAGAACTAGCTACGTCAGCTTCCAGCACGGCAAAATCAAACGATCCTCCTACGACGCTACTGGAACTACCAGGCATGAATGGTAGCAGCTTACGCGTCCATGCTTTGATTCGTGTTCGGCGTGGCAGACGGCAAGTCCAGTAGCATTCTCTGGATTCTGAAGCCGTACGACGGATATCTTCGACCAGCACTCGATCTGCCACCAACGTATCCGACCGCAGTCCCATCGTCAGTGCACACAACAGCTCCGTGTGGGAGATTGGAGGCAGAAAGACAAAAGTCATGCCCCATTGTGGAGGTGACTTGAGCTGGAATAATCGCGTAAATAATCCCAAACGGGATCGGAGCTCTAGGGGCCAGATATGCGTGGACCTTCATCATTGGAACCACTTGAAAAGAAGCCATCTTGCACGCAACGAGCCGGTCATCCTCCAGCATTGCCACCTTGAAGACTGCAAAGTCCAGATCTGCCGAGCTTTTCCAGCAGACGTCGCTTCCGAGGCCGAACTCGTGGATTACTTCCACCTCGTTATCGTCCGGAATGAGCTTCTCATCTCGTTTTTCACCTTTGACGTTCAACGGGTGAAGACGGAGGAAGCGCGCAATCTCCTCCTTAAAGTCACTGCTCACGCCTCCTGCGACGCGTTCGTCGACCCACAAACCCAAGTTGGTCAGCAGGTACAAGTGCGTCGGCGTGCGGTCCACAACCAGAGCAGTTGACGTGGTGACTGCCTTGGATGACAGGCTGATCGAGATGCGGACAACCGACTTCCACACGTTCATCTGAACTCGAGGGTGCACAGTAGCCAACTCTTCGGCGGTCCAAGTTTTGCCCTTCTTGGCTGCTGAAGCAGCAGCTTTGTCTGGAATCTTGACCAGGAGGTGGACGTCTTCGCCACCAGCTTCGCCAGCATCTGGGAAGTCAAACGCAGAGTCCCCAATAGTTAGGGCCGAGTGCATTTCCGTCGCCTCAGTCATCATGTCTTCGATTCTGTCGGGAATCTTGCCAAGCTCCAGCTGCTTCACATCACGGTCCGTGAGATTGAGCCACTCGCCGTCTTCCTTGGCGAGATGCAACGTCATCTGGTCGGCTGGGAACTGGTAGCTCATCTTCTCTTTGATCGCTTGCTTCGTGTGTGCGACTGTCTTGGGATTCTCCATGTCCAAAGTGAAGAAGCGACCTTCTTCCGCCACCAGACCCGTCAGTGTCTTCATGTTCGTGTAAC